>PVKS010007722.1:0-71582 GCA_004027875.1 Aplodontia rufa | reverse complement strand
TCCTCCTCCTTCTCCTCCTCCTTCTCATCCTCCTTTTTTCTTTTTTTGTTAAATGGTGGGGATGATATACCTAGTAAACGGAACTGTGCTAAACCGTGGTGGTAAGGAGGTGTGGGAGAAGGAGAGTGTCTATAGCCCTGTGTTGAGGTCTCAATCTTGCTGAGTGTGTGTCCCTGTGCTGTGAATTTTACCAGGGCTTTTCAATTTATTTCCCTCTTAGTTGGGACAGAATGGCTGGAAGGAGCTGAAGTTGAATATTTCCCTTCTCTTTGGTTGGTTGGATAATAAACAAACAAACAAAACTCAGTAGTTTAAACTTTCGGTAAAACAATCTTTTTTGAGGGCAGATCTTGTTAAGAAGAATGGAATAGTCAGGTGTATTTCAAAATGGTAACTTTTCTTTCTCTTCTTTAGTGGAATTTTTTTTCTTATTCTTCTTTTATTCTGAAACTCACTGTAAGAACCTGGCAGAACTCCACCTCGAGGAAGCCTGGGAACGTCTCATGCCCTGGTGCATCTGGAGTATTTACCTTTCAAATTTGTCTGCACCGAACCGCCAGCAATTAGTCAGTTACAATTTGGGTTTTCCTGCCCCAGTACTGGATTTCACTGAGGCTACTGCTGGTGGGTTTTGTTCATGTAAGATTTGATTCTCTATATTTGCCTGCCTGACTCTCCCAGTTTTGGGGCCAGTAGTGTGTTGTGGGACCTTACTTCGCTGACAGATAGAAAAAGTTGTTGATTTTTCAGTTTGTTCAGATTTTTACTTTCTATTTGTTGATAGAACGACATCTAAGAGTCTTTCATATTGGACCTGAAACCAGAAGTCAATGATAAAAATCAAGCTTTTACTTTTTACCAAGAAAAAAATCATATTTAAAGAGCAGTATTCATAAATATCTTGGAGTGTTTTAACAATAGAATATTTGAAATTCCAGCATAAAGTTATAAAATATAGGATAATGTTAGACTGTAGAAAAGTAAGATATGTTCCTGGATGGGAAAGAGTTCATATTAGATACATTTGAGTTTCCTGAAATTATTTTGATTAGTACTGTAGTAATTAGGTATATTGTAATACATTTTTCTAAGGATGTTAAAAGATTTCTAAAGTTAAAAACAGGAGATTTTTAGAGCTTTGAACTCCTGTCTCTTAAAACATATTAAAAAGCCATGCAATTAAAATTTAGGTATCGTTTCAAAACTATATAGACTATTGTGTAGGGGGCAGGGGAATCCCAGCCTGAAGAAAATTCAGGTTTATGAGGAATTTCTTTTTTTTTTTTTTGAAATTTTTAAGCATTTATTTTGAATCATACTTAAGCCAATGTTTTAATTAAATGAAAACAGCAAAATCAATTTCAGCAGTGTTCAGAAGACCAGAAAATAATTTGTATTTTATGAGGAATTTCTAATGGTAAATATGAGCATTTCCAATTCATAGGGAGAGTTGTTCTATTCACGAAAATGAATTCTAAATTTATTAAACATTTAAATTTAACTGTTATATTGTTTACTGATTGTATATGCATATGTGTTTATAGTATTGGTTGAGAAGCCCTAAGGAAGAAATCATAAAGAGAAAAATTTAATAAATACCACTACGAGATAAAACTTTAATAAAGTACAATGAATCCCCCAAAGTGGTAATGCCCAAAAAGGCAAATGGAAAATTGGAGAAAAGTATTTGCATATTTATTAAAGCCAATTGTCTCATCAGTTGAAAGAATTCTTACAAATCTTATAAATAAGAAGTAGGAATTCCTATGAGGATACTCATAGGAAAATTAGCACTCAGTGATCAAAAATACCATTTAAGATATTATTTGAATTTGATCTATATATTTGATAGTGATTTCATAGAATGAAAAATTATCTCAAAAAACAAAGCACTTTTGAATTATGATTCATAGTATAGTGATCTTTCTAATGGCATTTGGCAGTGTATAGCAAAAGCCCTGAAATCCTGGTCCATTATTACCTTTTTAGTATTATTAAATTAATTGTAAAGAATTTTAGTCAGAATAAATTTTAACTGCAGAAAATGTCATAGGGAGCTCATCAAGAGAGGGGTGTGAAACCAGTCTAAATAGATATCTATCCTGGTGTTACAATAGCCAAAAAAATACACAATTTCCAACAAGAGAAACACAGTTCATTCATATAATTAAATAAGTTACCATTACAACCATGTTTATCTGGGGGTAAAATGATCAAAAAAGCAGTCAGGTACCATTTTTTGTAAACCATGCAATCATATATAAAAGATATGCCTGAATAGAATAGATGCAGAATGAGCGGCCTCCATGTCTACAGGGCAGTCGCTGCCTGCTTAGAGTGCCCGGGAACTTGGTTCTTTATTTTGTATTATTCTGAGCACAGGTCAGTTGCAAAATCAGAAAATATGACTTTTAAAAATAGATTAGTTGCAAATTAGAAAATATTATTTTTAAAAATACATAAACTCTAGTGGTTATTGATGAAAGTGGTTTCCTTCTTTGCAAATGATTGAGGTAAATGGATACTTGATTTATAGTTTCCACACTTGTTTCTTACTTGCAGTATGACTTATTTGGAATCCAAATGTTAGTTTAGTAACAAAGTAATCTAATCATGCCTTTAAAAAATCCTTTCATCTGGGCTGGAGTGGTGGCTCAGTGGTGGCGGCACTTGCCTGGCTTGCGTGAGGACGCGGGATCGAACCCCAGCATCACATACACAACAAAGTGTTGGAACAACGAAAGCCACATGAAAAACTAAAATTGATTCTCTCTCTCTCTCACTCTCACTGTCCCTCTCTCTTAAAAAAAAAAAAAATCCTTTTATCTTCCTGAAGGGACAGACTCATTTTTTTTAAAGATTGTTGTAGAAGAAGCTCACATGTTGGGGAGTTGAAGGCGCATTTGACACTGCATTTAGTCCTTTGAGGCTAATGAATTTTAACTGCCTTTCTTTGTCTGCTGAGCCATTTTTATCATTTTTTTTCCTGTCTTAAAATATCTCCTTCATAACTGGAGACTGGTGATGGATGCCTATGGAACAGCACTCTGCAGGGATGTTAGATGAGATGAATTCCAGACGAGACCCTTTCTCGGGAACCTTTGAGAGACTTGACAGCTTACAATGACATTCAAATAACGGTCCTCTGGTGAATGAGATTCGACATGATCTTGAGCCTATTTTATATAGAAAATTTGCCAACTCCGAGCCGTAGGTTCCTCATTTACTTGTTTAGAAAATAGTTTTGAAGTCCCTACTATGCTAAGCATTTTTAGAAAGTAGTCAATTGGAAAACTAATTCTTTCCTAAGAAGGTTAGGCGAGAGTTTGTTTCACACCTAGAGAGTTCTCAACGAGGGTCCACCCGTTTTCCTCTGTTCTTTCTCTGCAGCTTCTCTGCAGCTGGACCATGCGTAGCATGCATGATCTCATTGGTGCTGAGAGCTCCCCAGAGAACAGGTTTTTCTCCTTTAGCTCTGTGACTTCTGTTTTCTAGTGTATAAAAACTTTTTTTTTTTTAAAGAGAGAAGGACAGTGAGAGAAAGCGGGAGAGAGAGATAGAGAATCAATTTTTATTGAGTTTTTCACGTGGCTTTCGTTGCTGTGACACTTAGTTGTGTACGTGGGTGCTGGGGCTTGAACCTGTGTACTTGTGTGGGTGCGGAGCAAGCGCTATAACCTCTGAGCCACTGCTCCAGCCCCGTATAAGAACTCTTGAGTGATGTTCCCAGGAGGTGCTTGTCTGTCATGGATCCTGGGAATGAAGCAAATCGCTCCTGCAGATCCTAGAGTTCTGAGAATCGGCTTCATCGGAGAAGCTGAGGGTTGCGGTTGGTGCAGATTGCTCGAGGTTTCATGGAACAGGCTCTTCCTGAAGCTTCTTGTCTCTGCTTTCATTCATTCAGCATCCAGGTGGTTTTCTTGTGCTGCCCTCATGTTTGCCTCAACCTGGATTTGTAAGCCCCCCTCACCTTCCCACCTCCTGTAAGGATTGCCAGCCTCAGGCTGCCACAAGGCCAGAACCTAAGAGGTCATAGGAGTTGCACGGACAAGTTTATCGAAGGGACCCTCAAATACCATTGGTGACAGAGATTCATCCTGCTCAAAATTTATTATACAGTGTTACACCTGTTTCTCTGTAACCCAAAATGGTTCTCTTTAAAGGATGAAATATTCCGATTCCAATGCAGCATCAGGTCACTGCCACCCAGGCCTATGAAGAGTCGAATGGTGGCGGATTCTTGGTGCTGTTAGATTGTGTGCAATATGGGACGGGTGCAGATGTTGCCACTGAGTCAGCAGTGCTTTCCCGTGCTCCTCTCTTCTCTAAGCTTTCTCTAGGTAGCTGCCCGTCCTTCCGTCTTCTTCCTTAATATGGATGATCACCCAATCAGAGTTGAGAATGGAGAGCAGGGCGGTAGAAGGAGCAAAGAGGAGAAACGGCAGTGAGAAGAGCAGTAGCCACTGCCCTTGGGGCTGGCTTGGTGGCACCAGAGATGTGTGGCAGTCATTTGCACATCATGCCACACACCTGCTTTCACTTTCACTGTGGACATGGCCCATGTGTTAAAAGCCCTGGGGAACCTACTGGGATGGGTGGACTTTTAAAACTCCTTCATTTTCTAGAGCCATGGTGGGAAAACATGGACATCCTCATGGGAAAAGTTTGTAATATATCAAATATTATTGAAAATGGGGTTAAACAGTGTTTAAGCCTCCTTTCTCCTACTGCGTATAGACTCAGGCATTAACTAGCCTATTATTTTATGTTTTACCTGGCGCAGGACCAACTCTCCGCTGACATGTACAGTTTTGTGGCCAAAGAAATCGACTATGCAAACTACTTCCAAACGGTAAGGGTCCAGAAAGGTGAGACTGCACATAGTGTGTTTGCAGCAGTCATGATGCAGATAGGGTGGGAGTGTGGGCCTAGAACTCAGGCCCTCTTTGTTAGTGAGCACATCATGGAAAAAGGTGGCCATAAATAAATTCTGCCTTCTGTTGCTCCTTATGAGGGTTCCTCACTAAAAATAAAACCCATCTCTGTCCCTGGGGTTTCTGTAGCTCAGTTGTACTAAACGATAGCCAACAATAATTTTGTCCCCTTTCCTAGGAGGCACTGGCAGTGCCTGGTGACATTTCTGGTCATCACAGCTTGGGAGGGACTTCCAGTGTCATCTGGAAGTGACAGTGACCAGGGAAGCTGCTAAGCTTCTTGCAGCACATAGAGCAGTTCCCTCCATTAGCCAGTAGGACCAGTGTTATTAAAACTTGGTCTGTGACAAGGAGGGTCTTGAGGAGAATAGGAGGATAACTATTTCAACCCAAGTGAGTATTGGTTTTGATATAGGTTTTTTTTTCCCCCATAGAGATTGGAAAATAGGTAAATGATGATTGAAAAATGTGACCTGTTGGGCTGGAGCGGTAGCTCAGCAGTTTTGGTGCCTGCCTCACATGCGCGGGGATGCAGGTTCGAACGCCAGCGCCACGTACACAATGAAGCGTCAGAACAATGAAAGCCGCATGAAAAACTAAATAAAATTGATTCTCTTTCTCTCTCTCCCTCCCTCTCACTGTCCTTCTCTCTCTTTAAAGAAAGAAAAAAAGAAAATGTGGCCTTTTTTTTTACCTGCCTCTCATCAGTGGAAGCAGATTTAGAGTTGAGAAAGAGGAAGGAGGAGGATCTGAGTCTTCTACTTAAATAATTCAGTTCAGATAATGAGGACCCTGGCTGTTTACCAGGGTAAATGCACAGCAAGTGAAAAACAAACCAAAAATGTTGACAGAGAAATAATACAAAATGAAAAACAGTCAAGTCCACCTGCTTGTGTTGTTAATAAAACTCCAAAAAGTTTAGTCTTCGAGAACTTTAAAGTGCTTGGTGGGCTATGGTAGAATAGCTATGGGCTATTAGCAATTTTGTAACATTTTTATTAGTGTCCGGGCATTCAGGTTTCCCTTTCTCTCTGCAACAGAGCTGATATAGTATTTCCAACATGGAGAGTTTATTTTAAAATAGTATTTTTTCAAGTGCATTCTATTAGTTTTCGTTGTGAAGGTATTACTTTACTTTAGACTTTATAAAATCACGCTTCATTAGATTGTCTAGCTGTCCCTTGTGTATTATTTATTTCTGTATTGTTTCCTTTTTAAAAAATCCATATTGGTTTTACTTTTGTGTTTATCAGTGTTTCCCCTCCACACCAAGCCTTCAGACAGAAGGGTTTCCTCCCTTCCCTCCTACATACCGACATTTGGAGATAGGAGAGGGAGATTCTGAAAATAAATGAAGTAACTGTCGCTCATGGGTTTTCATTGGCCCTTATCAACATGTCAGCAGTGTATTAATTAATGGGATGGTCACATTAGAGCACCTTGAAGGAACTTGTTCTTCAGACTGCACCACTACACACGAGCGAGTTCACCTCCTGTTGTACCTAAAGAGGATCATGGATCAAGCTGCGTGTTTTCTGATCAGCTCTTAAACTACCTTGGCAGAAACCAAGATGTATACTGATTACCTTAGCCTGTATGTCTTGCATAGGCAAATGAATTCTTAAGTGCATTCTCTATGTATAGTGACCTGTTCTTGCTCCTTTTTGCTACCTTTTGTTTAGAGGATGGAGTGCCAGGTAGGGTAGAGTGGTAGCTCCAGCTCTGGGGAGGCTCCCCTAGTCCTTCATGGTTCTCCTGCCTCTCAAATTTCCACTCTTAGGGATCCCTTTGTGACAGAGGCTATAGCATAGCTGTCATTCTGGGTAGATTGCAGGTGAAAGCAGGGGTTCCATCTCCCTCCACCATGAGTAAGCCCCTTCATGCAGAATCTGCCACGTGCCACAGAAGACTGTGTTCCTGCCCTCTGGCTCAGGGTAACGCTTATCCTTATGTTTTCTCAGCTAATAGAAGTGCAAGCAGAATACCACAGGAAGTCCCTGACACTGTTGCAGGCTGTGTTGCCTCAAATAAAAGCACAACAAGGTAAGTGCACGCCTTCCTTGGCTGGGGAGGTCCAGGAAGCCTGCTTGCCTTTCTAGATGAGACCAGCTTCCTGTATTTTGGTCACCTTTACGTGCTTTGCCCGATAAGGTCACTTCGATGAGCCCCGAGAATGTCATAAGACAGTGTTCACCCAGTGGCAGTGAAGTCAAGCACATTCAAACCCTGCCTACCTCTCATCCAGGATGAATGCAGGGGTGTGGAACTGTGTGTCACATTAACCCCAGCATGGTTGGATACAGCCAGCCCTCCATCTACCCTCTGTGGTCCTCTCAATGTCATCCCCCAACCACAAGAATGAAGACTCACCTGGGTCTCCATTTGTTTTGTTTTGGGGGGGAGGTAGTCTTAGGAGAATCTGGATGACAAGAGAAAAGAGATTCCAATATGAGCGACCCTCTAGAACTGCCCACTGACCCCTTTCTTGGTTCTCCTCCTCAGAGGCCTGGGTTGAGAAGCCGTCCTTTGGGAAGCCACTGGAGGAGCATCTCATGATCAGTGGCCGAGAAATCGCCTTCCCCATCGAGGCCTGTGTGACGATGCTGCTGGAGTGTGGGATGCAGGAGGAGGTAGGAGTCTACCTGTTGATTTTATGTGGTTTGATGATTTTCGCATTCTGCTGCTGCTATTACCTCCTGTCCCTCCTCCATTTGTATGAAAGTTTCCCAGTTTCCAAAATAGAGCTCTTAACTTTTTGGATCACAACTGTTTTATAGACATCATCAAGTTTGATGGATAGAGACATTACAAAGTACTTTTAAAGAACCGCGTGTCAAAAAAGATCTACAAGAAATTGGTGGTGACTGTGGTTTTTATTGCTGTGTGAGTAGTTTCCTAGGAGATAAGATCCATCTTTGGTTTCTTCAGTAGGCTATTTTAACATCTTTACTCCACCTTCCTTTGATCTGATCATCAATCCATATTTATTCTGGCCACGCATACATTCATTGCTGAGTAAAGTATAAAATGAGATAGGGGCTTATGAACTTATTGGAGAGATGAGCCTAGCATCTATCTACTAAGCCTGCTTAATCAGAAACTGGCTATGATTTAGTAGCACCAGGTCATATGGGGCAAACTGAGAGCTACTGTGAAGAAGAGGAAACCAGAGAACTTGCCCATCTGTGCTGGCATTTTTCCGTGTGCCAGGCCTATTGAAGATGCTGGGTATTCGAAAAGGAGAGGGAGTAAATATTTCATTTTTACCTGCCTCCAATTTTGGGGGATACTAGGGATTGAACCCAGGGACCCTTTATCACTGAACTCCATTCCTAGCCCTTTCTTTATTTTGAGACAGGGCCTCATGAAGTTGCTAAGGCTGGCCTTGAATTTGTAATCTTCCTTCTTTGGTCTCCCAAGCGTGTGGCACACCCCATTTTATCTACCTTCATATTTGTCATCAAATAAAAAAGAAGTTGTTCTCTATGATAGCTGAGAAATAGTTTCTTGGAGGTTGTGAACTGGGCTTTTTAGTCCCCATCTTTTTTTTCTTTTTCTTTTTTTTTTTTTTAATTATGGAAACATGTACACACGTGAAGATAAGATCCCTGCTCATGGTCAGTCTTGTTTCATCTTTACCTCTATTTCCTGCCTGCTAATCCTTGCTTTGGGTATTTTCAAGCAAATTTCAGACACTGTTATTTTATTTGAAATGCTTTAGAATGATCTGTAAAAGATAATGAATATTCTCAAATGTAGTTACAACAGTATTATTATATGCAGAAAACAACAGTAAGGGATGAACTTCGGTAAATGTCTAGTTATTTTCAGTTGGTTCTTGAAGAATGGTCCTGACATCTCCAGTCTTTGTCTCCTGACTTTTCCTGTCTCTGCCCTTTCTGGGCCGTTTGACCTCTGAACAAATCTTGTATTCAAGTAATTCCTCTCCCCCTGCCCTTTTCTTGTCTTTCTCTCTCCTTCTCCTTTTTTCTTTCTCTTTGGTTTTCCCCCTTACTAAGAAAGAAAGAGCTGATGAACTCTTACCTTTTAATAATAAATATGCTTAGATTCTCCCTAATTTAGAAAAAAAAAATCTTCATTCAACCCATGCTGCGGTCCCAGCCCCAGAGTCCTCTCCTACCCCCTTGGTTTTGTCTTTTACATGGCTCAGTTTCTAAAAATAGCTCAACGTTTGCTGCTCATGCATCGTTGCCACCATTAACTTGTCGCTGTTCTTGTGGTATTGCTTCTGTCCCCACCCCTGCACTGCAGCTGCCCCCAGGGACACCCAGGGAGCCCCAGGCTGACACATCCAGTGCCTTGGTCCCAGTCTCCTTGGCCACACAAGCCAGCGGCCTGATGTTGCTGATGCAGCCATCCTCGTAGTGCTCCTGGATCGCTGACTCCTGTCCCCTCCCGGCTCCAAACACAGGGCCTCAGCATTCTCTGTTCAGCACCACCTCCTGCTCTCCTCTCTATCTAGCATTCCTGCCGTACAGTGGCCGTCTCTCGGCACTTCATGTCAGCCTTGGTGGGAGGGCTCCGTTCCAGTATTGCCATTCTAACATTTCCACGCAAAATTTCCTCTAAGACCTCTAAACCTGGACTCATAAGCTATCCTTTTTTTTTTTTTTTTGAGAGAAGGACAGTGAGAGACAGAGTCAATTTTTATTTTTACTGAGTTTTTCACATGGCCTTCGTTGCTCTGACACTTAGCTGTGCACATGGGTTCTGGGGTTTGAACCTGCGTACCTGCACATGCTAGGCAAGCACCATAACTGCGAAGCCACCACTCCAGCCCCTCATGAGCTATCTTAATAGTGCTTCCCTTCATGGAAACGTGTCCTCTCAGTTACATAGAAATCTAATATACATACATCCCCCTTAACCCCAGAGGATATGTTCCATGATTCCCAGTGCATGCCCAACACCATGGAAAGCTCCAAACTGTAGACATACGAGGCGTTTTTTCCCATACATATATACCTGTGAAAAAGTTTTTAATTTGTGCATTAGGTAGATTCAGAGAGCAGCAGCAACAATAATAAAATAGAACCCTTGTCACACTATATCATAAGTTATTTAAAATTTGGGAGCTATTTACTTCTGGAATTTTCCATTTAATATTTCCAGACTGAAGTTGACCAAGGATAACTCAAAATAACAGAAAATAAAAGTGCCAATAAAGGAGGGTTATTGATTTGACTTCTCTTTGGCATTGTTCATCACCAAATTCTACTGGTTCTTCTTGCATGGAATGGTGTAGTTTTATAAAAATCTAGATCATTCCTTTAGTGTATTCTTTTTTTTTTCCCCCCCCAGGGCTGAGGACTGAACTAGGGGCTTTGCATGTGTTCTTTAGTGTATGCTGTGGCTTGGTCTCTTAATTATAGTAGCCTTGTGGACGCAATAGTCCAAACACATTTGCATAACCTCCTCACTGGTATGCCAAAGAGCTTCAGACTTTTATTTATCTGACATCCCCTCTACCAAGAGAGGAGTTGGCCGTGTTAGCAGACCAAAAGCTCAGTATTCTAGACCAGGAACATTTTCTTTTAAAGGGACTTGAAAACCTGAGTGACCATCAAAGTTTAAAGGAACAAGACACATTCTACCAGCTTGTTTCTCAGTCTGTGGTTAATATCACAATGCAGGAATCTAACAAGGTGAAACAAAACCCAGCAGGACTTCATGTCTAACTTACCTGGGACTTGAAGGTTCCTTTCCAGCTCTGATCCATGTTTGTCTTCTCTTACACACCACCGTTCTCTTCTTTTTCTGTGCATAGCTCACATTTGCTCTAGAAGATGCAGAGGCCCCTTTGGACAAAGTGATAGTAATTCCAAAATAATGTTAAGAATGGAAGGTGGCTATTATACACGGTCCCCAGTCTGCCTTTGCCCTGAGGATACAGACATTTTGGTTTTTTATTCACTTCTTCCTAGTGTGTGTGCACGTATATGCACACACACGCCCTCATAAACCTTTTCTTATCCAACTTTTTAGATCTCCACATCTGACCAGGTGTCAGTGAAATTCTTCTTCAAGATCTCTCTTCTCCCTCTCTCTTTTTTAAGAGGGACAGTGAGAGAGAGAGAAAGAGACAATCAGTGTTATTTAGTTTTTCATGTGGCTTTCAGTACTCCCACACTTGGTTGTGTACGGGTGTAGGGGTTCAAACCTCGCGCATGCCAGTCAAGTGCCTTAAGTGCTGAGCTACCACTCCAGCCCTTCAAGGTATGTCTTAAGTATACAGGAACAGCAAGTCTGAGTGCTCAAGGTTCAGTTAGCCAGCAGATGTTTAATGAACCAGTACAGTGAGCCACCTCTGCATCAGGCATGAGAACAGCACAGTAAGACCCAGTTCTGCTCTCAAGTCGCATATGTCTGCAGAAGGAGACATAGAGACGAGGCAGCTACAATATTGGAACATGGTGCTAGAAAAATGTACCTTGGAGCTCTTGTTCTTGTGCCTTTGAGTTGCAGGTTGTCCACTAACCCTCTGTCCGGTTGATAGGGACTCTTCCGAGTAGCCCCCTCTGCCTCCAAGCTGAAGAAGCTGAAAGCTGCGCTGGATTGCTGTGTGGTAGACGTGCAGGAGTACTCGGCAGATCCCCATGCCATTGCAGGTGGGCGCCAGCAGTCTGGAAGCAGGCTGCTCTTAGCAGGGGTGCGTAGGGGAGGGGCGAGCATGCAGAAGGTCGTTGCAGGGACATTCCATCCAGTGCCTTTACAACATTCGTCATGCAGAGGAGTCCTCTCAGGGCCCAGTTTCAGGCCTGGTTGCTCTGGCTCCTTGAAGGAAGGCTTCCTCCTGTTCCATGAGAAGACTGTGGGAAGTTAGTGGGGACGGTGCGGTGGTCAGCCCAGATTCCTCTGCCAGAACCCTGGGTCTGTTCACTGGAGAAGCCTTCACGTGGTCTTGTGTTGGTTAGAGAGCCTGTCTCCACATAGAGCCCACATGGGTAATGCCGGTTGGTGGAGCTTGTCTTTCCAGGTCCTAATGGCTCATTATCATTATTGTATTATGCTAGGAGCTTTGAAATCTTACCTCCGAGAGTTGCCAGAACCGCTGATGACCTTTGAACTTTATGATGAATGGATCCAGGCATCCAAGTGAGTACCTTGTGCTGGAGCGTCTCGCGAGTTGGAGTTTATAAGGAAGCACGGTCATCCCTATTAATGCTCAGAATCTTGGACCCCGGAGGCTCAAGTCCCATATGTAAAATGACTTATTATTTGTGTATAACTGACGTACCTCCTCTTATATACTTTAGATCACTTCTAGAAGTGATTACTTATAATATTGCTTATATTGAGTAAATACGCTATAATAATTTTATTAACTGTATTGTTAAGCACTATGTAATAATTTTATAATTCTTATAAAGTAAGCGCTATATAATAATTTTTATTAAGCATATTGTTTAGGGAATAATTGTTTAGGGAATAATAATAATAAATACGCTATAATAATTTTATTAACTGTATTGTTAAGCACTATGTAATAATTTTATAATTCTTATAAAGTAAGCGCTATATAATAATTTTTATTAAGCATATTGTTTAGGGAATAATGACAAGGAAAAAGTCATGTGTTCACTATGGATGCAGCCTTCGTAGGCCTAGCTGCTTAGCACACAGGGCACAGTTGATTGACTCCATGGATGGAGACCCCATGAGTACCGAGGGCTGACTGTGTGTGTTGAAGTTACAGAAGCATGTAACTGGGGATCTAGCAACTCTCTTTCTTGTTATCCATCACGAAGGAATGTTTTCAAAGAGGCATGCACAAGAATGTCTATTGCAGTGTTATCTGGGGTACCAGAAGCCTGGAAATTAATTAGAGATGTAGAGGACAAGGGAAGGGGGAGTTGTAGCTAAATACACTATGGTGTGCCTACGCTGCAGCATTTTTTGGAGCTGTTAAAAAATAGGTAGAGCCAGGGCCGGAGCGGTGGCTCAGAGGTTACGGCGCTTGCCGGGCATCAGCAAGTAAACGGGTTCAAATCCCAGCACCTATGTATACAACTAAGTGTCAGAGCAATGAAGGCCATGTGAAAAACTCAATAAAAATTCTCTGTCTTTCTCTCTCTCACTGACTGTCCTTCTCTCTTTTTTTTTTCTTAAAAAAAAAAAAGAGCCTTTCAGACTAAGATATAATGTATGGAGATTTATTATTGAGTGGAGTAAAGCAAGTTATTGAGGTTATAATGTGATAATCTATTGTAAAAAAATACTCAACACACTCAAACAGAAGAATTTTAGTTATGCTTATATATGTGTCTAAGTGTATTAAAGAGGATTCTAGAAGGGATCTCAGGCAATGGCAGTGACCCCTGATGGGGAGACGAGTAGGACAAGAGAATAGTCGTGGTCACCTTTGCCCTGATCTGTGATAAGAATATCATAGCAATGACTAATGATAAAAAGGCCTAACATGAGGGCAGTGGATACTGTACCGTCCTCCTGAGCATAAGCCTGAGGGAGCAGGAAGCAGGCTAGGTCCATAGTGGTGAGTTGAAAGGGTGGAGAGTCAGGAAAGCAGGTGGCAGTTCAGAGCTCAAAGTCAGGGCCACCAAAAGGTCACATACTGCAGCTCCTCACTGTGGCTTCACTGTGTGATTCCTAGGGTCATTCCTTGGTTTACCCATGCATTAGGGGGCATCATATGTTCTCTTTGGCCATGGGTGAGAATTGTCTCAAACACTGCTGAGAATTGGTACCAGAGAGAAGGTGCTGGAGAAGGAGGGTAGAGATTGTATGACAGAAGACAGGAAGGAAGAGAAGAATGTTCTGTGAGAGCAGGTCTGGAGCAAATTGATACCTTCTCCAGGTCCCATGAATGGAAATGGCATCTTAGAGATCTCTGATTATGGGCCTTGGTCATCAAGGGCAGCCAGCTTAGTCTGTCCGAAAGAACCTCGAGGGTGTGTGTGATGCTCATGCATCTCTCTCTCTCTTTGATGAATCTTTATTTTGAAAAATTAACATACAGCTGTATAGAATCATAGGATGTAATGTGATGCTTCAATTGATGTATACATTGGGTAATGATCAAATCTAGGTAATTAGCATATCTTTCACCTTCAGAGTTTATCATTGATCCTTCTACTTCTTAAAGAACTGAGAACTGAAAATAACCCAGTTGACCTGGAAGTGAAGCCAGGCTCAAGTACGCAGAGCAAGTTCACTCCAAGTTGTACAAGTGTATTTTTTAACTCATTCCAAAAGGCTGGTGAATCCGTGGTGCTCTTTTATCTCATCATGCAGAGCGACTGTTGGGCTCTGTGACGATGATATTAGTATTAATAAGTGGTTGCATTTGTTGAGTGCTTGTTAGAGGCTTAACTTTGCTCTAAGCCCATTATACATTTTTATTTTATTTTCATAGCAACCCTATTCTGTTTTCTCCATTTTATAGATGAGGAATTCAAGGTATAAACAGCTAATATATGACAGAATGAGAATTTGAATCCACAGAGTCCAGTTCTAGAGTCCCTGAGTTTAACTCCTGCACTCTCCAGAGTGAGACTGGCCCTATGAGGAAGTCAAATAAGAGCATATCATTTGATGAACACATTCCCTCTATTTTTTTTTAAATCACTAAATATACAAGAGATATGGATGATCTACAGCAAGAGAAAGGGAGGCTAGCTCTATGCATTGCTATCTATCCAAGATACTCTACTTCCCACTTTTTTCACAGAGCTGAATCTCCACTAGGAAATAGGAATGATCCAGATGACCCAAAATAGTCAGTGTCTTTGAACCAAGGAAGAATGAAAACTTATTTCCACATTGGATTATAAGCATATTATGCCAAAGGCTCTTGGGAATGATGGTACCTGCCACTTAAGGTCATGTCTTCTAAAGAAAGCCATTTTTCCTGGAACAGTTGTTCCCAACCCTGTGTGTGCATCAGAGTCTCCCGGAAAAGATGCCGGTGGTGGGATCATTTATTTCCCATAGATTCAAGTAGAACTGATCTGGGTTCTGTGTTTCAAAGTTCCCAAGGCTGTTGGACTTTCCTGACTGTGTAAGTCTCAATGTAGATTTATATAAATTAGGTTTATATAAAAATGTAGTCCTGTAACTAATATATATTTATTCTAAGAGTAAATCATTTTGTATAGTGAAAAAAAGTCCTTCAGCTAGTAGAATTTATCCATTCCGAGTTATGTCTTGAAAAGTTGATCTCTTTATGATCTCATATTTAAAAGGTATTTATTTGAGGATTATTATATGCCAGATGTCAAGAAAATTAACATGCAGTAATAACTTAATGTACTAAACTTAATATATAATATCTTAATATAATAGGCAGCAATATCTCAATATTTACTATGCATTGAACAGGACTGCAGGCTGGCACTGCAGTGTGCAGAGTTAGACTCCCTTGACTCGTGTCCTACTTACTTCTTCCTGACAACCTCAAAACCCTGTATTCCAGAGTAGGCCTCTGACCTCTGTCCTTGTGACCTCACCTGCTGGCCTGGCATACCTGAAACACATGATGTGTACAGAGGAAGTTTTGTTAAAGTTGCATAGGACAAGACAGAGGATAACAGAAGGAAAAACGATAATACCCAAATATTTTAAATAATAGTAGCTTGCTATTCTGGTCAGTTATAAAAGTTGCCTCCTCCTTGTCTGATATGATGATGACTGGTTAATATGATTGCCAGTTGATTCGTGTTCAACCAATGGCTTTTCCTGTCATTTTTTTTCAGTATCCAGGAGCAGGAGAAAAGGCTTCAGGCCCTGTGGAATGCTTGTGAGAAACTGCCCAAGGCCAATCATAATAACATCCGGTAAGTGGGTACTGGAGACACGTGGGTGGGGCTTATTTAAGCCCCAGATACACAGTTCCATGGCTAAAAGTCATAGTAACTGGGGCTGGAGCGGTGGCTCGGTAGTTACGGTGCTTGCCTGGCATGCGCAAGTACATGGGTTCAAACCCCAGCAACCCACGTACACAACTAAGTGTTGGAGCAATGAAAGCCATGTGAAAAACTCAATAAAAATTGATTATCTCCGTCTCTGTCTCTCTCTCTCACTGTCCTTCTCTCTAAAAAAAAAAAAAAAAAAAAAAAGTCATAGTAACCTGTGCACATAGCATTATGTGGTATTCAAGGTATTGTTAATACACATGATCTCTTTTAAGCCTCAACCAACCTGTGAGGTAAGGCAGGGGTAGTTATTACTATTTTGTAGATAGAAATCAGGCTCCAAGCATCTTTATGATGCTGGAGGCTACCTAAGTCTAATTCATTCAAGTTCTTTGATTTGCAAGGAAGGAGCGAAGAATAATGCACCCTTGCTTATGATATTGGGAACTTACGCAAAAGGTGAGCACTTAGAAGAAACTGACCAACGCTGGAGCTGGTGGAGGCAGAGGTATCCTTGAACTACTCTTGGAAGAGGAGAGGGAAAATATTCTGCATTCTCCGCCTGTCGTTCAACACAGATGTTTTCTCATATCCAACTCTTACTTTTCTTGTTACCACCTGGACTTGATTTCTTGCTGCTCGGCAGATCTTTTTCCTCCCCCTGGCTTCTGCTCTCTTATCAGTTTATCTTGCCAGCACCCCTCCTGGCCCTGGCACCTCTCCTCTGAGCTTTTCAGGATGCAGATTTTCAGCTTCAGTATCTGCAACCATCTGCCTGATTGTTTCTCTTTTTTTCTTGTTAAAAGTACCACCAGCAATGATTTAATGGTTCCTTAAAATTAAGCATAAAGTATTGGTGCACTGAGGAGGCTGAAGCAGGAGGAGTACAAGTTTGAAGCCAGCCCCAGCAACTGAGTGAGGCCGTGAACAACGTAGCAAGATCCTATCTCTAAATAAAAAGGGCTGGGAATGTGGTTCAGTGGTTACTGAATGTGGATTCAGTCTCCGGTACCCAAAACAAAAAAACAAACAAAAATTAAACCTAGAACTACTGTATCATCCAGCAGTTCCACTTCTCAGTATACCCAAAAGAACTGAAAGCAGGAACTTGATATTTGGACACCCATGTTCATAGCAATGTCATTCACAATAGCCTAAGTGGAAGTAACCCAAGTGTCTACAGATGGATAAATGGATGAAGAAAATATGTCATATTCATACAACAGAATATGAGATTCTGATTCTTGCTACAGTGTGAATGAATCTTCAGGACTTGATGCCAAGTGAAGGAAACCAGGCACAAGAGAACAGAGAATTATGTTGCCACTTACGCAAGTTACCAAGAGTAGTCAGATTCTTAGACAGTTGGAGGGTGGTGCCGGGGCAGTGGCACAAGCTGAAGTTATTGTTCAATAGGTACAGTTTCAATTTTGGAAGGTGAAAATGTCCTGGAGATGGTTAATAGTGTTGTTGATGTATCAGTGTGAGCACACTACATACCCCTGAGATACACACCTACAAATGGGTCAAAATGGTAAATACTATGTATATTCTATAATTTAAAAATTCCAAGAGCAAAAATCAGATTAGTACAGCTCACTGCATCTTGGTGACCACAGTCTGTGGATTGATGGTCCTCAGCTTGCTGTGTCCTTTATGGCCTCTTGGAGGGTGTGAGAGACCTGGTTGGGAGAGGCTGTGGGTGGAGTTGGCACAGTGACAGCATAGTGACTACTTGGTAGGACCCCAAGTCTGGTCCTCTTGACAGAAGATGAGTGAAAAACTTCCAAGGAAGTTGCTTCATTCTGACCCCAGCAAAACAGGGTGAGGACCCCAGCCTTTTGGAATTGAGAGTCCAGGAGAAAGCGTACCCCTGAGAGTGCTGGAGCTTCCTGTCAGGTGGGTTTTTAATGTGGCTTGCTGTAGCTGTGTCCTTGGCTTAATTTATGCCCAGCTTCTTGTTTTTTAAAAACAATACCTTTGTTGAGATGTGATTCATACCTCACTGTGCCTTTTAAAGTATGCCATTGTATGGGTTTTAGTGCATTCAGAGTCATGCAGCTGTCAGTACTAATTTTAAAGGTGATTTTTACCACTGCAGAAGGAAACCCAGTTTCACTTTTCACCTGCCTCTCCACTCCCAAACCCAGGGCCTGGCAACCACTAATCTACTTTCTGGCTCTATTGATTGGCAAATTCTGGGTATTCCATATTAGTATTAAATTCACTATCAATATTTTAATGTAGCCACTGTGTCTGACTTTCTTTCACTTATAATGCATTCAAGATTCATCCATGCAGTGGGATGTGTTGATTCTTCATTCCTATTTATGGCTGCATAATGTTCCACATATCTCTATTCATCCCTTGATGGGCCTATGGTTAGTTTCTACTTTTTGGCTATTAGGAATAGTGCTGCTCTGAGCATTCATCTACCAGTTCGTGTGTGAACATACTTCTCTTGGGTATATCCCTGGGAGTGGAATTGCTGGATCATGTGTTAATAAGTCAATGTTGATTTTTTTCTTCATTGGAACATTCCAGAAGCCTGACTAAAAGTAGTTCTAAAGGATATCACCTCTAGTATGTAGATGTCCCTTCTAATGATATCCAGACACTTTATCATCCCTCACAGATGGAGGATGTTGGGTGAAAGGGTTTGGCAAAAGGGAAAAACTTGGGTTATCAAATTCTAAGTCAGAAGGAAAGATGGAGACTTTTTTCTGGCCAACGTTCATTGAAGCAGATGTTTGGCATCTATCCGAGTAAGATCTGATTCTGTCTGTTTTTGAAAAGAGAATACAGGATTCCCATTTCCTGATACATGGTGTGTCTTCATTATACTGCAGGGCATCAGAGCCCTGCTGTCAGGGGTGCTGTGGGAGAGAAGTGTCTGGGGGAACATGGCTGGTGTGGATGGAGCCCTCGTTAATTAAACGTGGCCCTTCTCATTCCTTTTCAGATACTTGATCAAATTTTTATCAAAGCTGTCAGAATATCAAGATGTAAACAAGATGACTCCCAGTAACATGGCAATCGTCTTAGGGCCCAACCTCCTCTGGCCGCAAGCAGAAGGGTGAGTTATGGGAGGAGACCCCTGTGGGCAGTGCAGATGGGGACGCAGGGGGCGTTGCCAGGACCCTGGATCATCAGCAGCCTCATTTAATTTTCAGGTCCTCATTGTGTCTTGGTCTGCTCCTCATGGGGAGGTTCAGAGTTCTGCAGACCTTTCTCATTGATAGTTTCAGAGCTGGGGGTCTAAAGTCAGGGTCTTCTCAGGTGCCCTGGACTCTAACCCAGGATTAAGATTCAGAGGGATGGAGGGCTGTCTCCAAGGAGACCTCAGAGTTGGAGAGAGGAGGAACCTGGCAATGATGAGAACCTTACCTCATGCTAAAAGTGCCTTCACGGGTTTCGCTCATTTACCTGTGATTGTCCCTGTACAGAAAGGTGAAGTGCCATTCCTAAGAAGGACAGCTCACAAACCTATGCCTGCAGGGTTCCAGTTCAGGACACATTCATGGGCTCTGTGGCCAGAGGACCGAGGATCTCTGCCTTGGCTGGTGACCCTACCCTTTGCTCTGTGCTCACAGGAACATCACTGAGATGATGACCACAGTTTCTCTGCAGATTGTTGGAATCGTCGAGCCCATCATTCAGCATGCAGACTGGTTCTTCCCTGGAGGTACGTTGTGGCATCAGGGAGAGGGGCAGATGGTGGGAGCAGGGAGATCACTATGAATTCAGAAGTCTTTGAAACCAACGACTGTTGCCCCCAGCCTTTTGTTGGTTTTGCTTTTAATCTTTGCACACACACACACTTGCACCCAGGTATTGGAACAGTCACGGCAGCTTCCTGCTCTCTTACCTGCTGAGGGGAGTTCCAGTGTGAAGGTGTGCACTATGGGTGCCAACCAGGTCCGTAGATTCTACTGGACTAACATTCTGTGGTTTTTTCAAGTCTATGAATCATGGACTGCTGGTTCAGAAAGGATAGAGAAATCCTCTACCCCAAGCCCTTCACTTTGTAGATGCTTAAGGAGGCTGAGATAGAATTTAGGTTCAAGTCTCCTAGATCATCTGGGTATTGTCCTTTTATTGTCCTAAGCTGTGTACTTTGTGTTACCCCTCAGCAAGAGTGTAAAGCTCAAACTCAAAGGCTATGAGATTTCTTCCTTTCCTTTCTCTCTCTTCCCTGATTCAAAATTACATTCTCAAGGCAGCTGCATAAGAGATGACCTGAGCCATAGACGCTTCACATCAGTGCACGTCTTTCAGCTGAGACAGTGTTTTTTTGTTTGGTTTTGGTACTGGGAATTGGACCCAGGGGTGCTCTACCCCTGAGCTACATTCAAGCCATTTTTATTTTCTATTTTGAGATAGGGTCTCACTGTGTTTTTGAGGCTAGCCTCATATTTCTGTCTCAGCCTCCCAACTTACTGTGACTACAGGTGTTAGCCATCATATCTGGCAGTGGTGACAGTTTTAAAGAGACAGATATTGGAATATTAAATTTAGTATTTGCTGGTACACAGCCTGCTACTGTGATATTATGTGTTGTAAGCATTCGGAGTATGCTTCTTGCTATACAATAGCATCTATTAACTCACCTGAAGAGAAAATGCTGAGGTCATCAAGGAAGTTTGGTTTTCTTTCTTCTGCTGCAAGTGTTTGTGTGAACTCTAAATGGCTGATCTCCTAAGAGTTCTATCGATGACACAAAGTTGGGTGAGGATAGGAAGTCACAATAAAGAAATGAAGGAGATAGAAGTTGAAGGCAGTAATTCTTAGGTGCTGTGGACAAGCGAATTCATCACCATCATGGGCAGACAGACTTGCAGAGCTAATCCATTCCCACTGACCAGAAAAAAAAAATACATCTATTTGAGACGCAACAAACCCCTCAATGAAATTTCTTACTGTTTCTAACTTTTTATATTTATCTTCTTTGGTTTTATGATAGGACTGTATTATCACTCACAAATACTAATATTGACCCTTATTTTATTTTCATGACTAATTCCACTGGCTAGCACTTCTCCAATAATGTTAAATAATAGTAGCCAGGGTGGGTATTGCTGTTTTCATGATTAGTTTAGAACTGCTCAGGAGTTTTACTCTAAAGCATGAAGTCTGACTAAGATGATTTTATCTTTTTGAAAAAGTACCCACCTGATTTTTTTTTAAATTACAAATGTACATTCCTTTATGAAATGCCAGTCCAGGTGACCACATATGTTCTCTTCTTTGGCCTGGTAATGGGATGAATTATTTTAAGATGAAGTCATGTCAATAAATAACCTAATGTAGAGCCGTGGGATGAGTTTCTTCCTAGGAGTGAAATGTGAACAGAGTCCCTCCTACCCAGGAAGTTCTCAAGAGGTCACATATACCAATTCTTTCTTCCCTGCAGAGATAGAATTCAACATCACAGGTAATTATGGGAGTCCAGTACATGTGAACCACAATGCCAACTACAGCTCCATGCCCTCCCCAGACATGGACCCCGCAGACCGGCGCCAGCCCGAGCAGGCCCGCCGGCCCCTCAGTGTCGCCACGGATAATATGATGCTGGAGTTTTACAAAAAGGATGGGTATGAACTCGTGTCCCTTTTTCAAAGCATTGGGGATTGGGAAAGTTGGGGGCGGGAAGGAGTGAGAGGTAAGGAAAAAAATGATTGACAGGAAGGCTGCAGTTATCGTGGGCAGTTTGGGTGACCCGTAGCAACTGAACCTGGACCTCATTCTTCACACTGTGATCTGCACTGGTCTCTCTGGCTTGCTTCCTTTTGGGCCAGAGTTAAGTATCACCTTCTTCTTTTGGTTATTGTTGATTAGTTCTCGTCAAAAGAAATTAAAGTTGATCAGTGGGGAGAATTCTAAAATATACACGAGCATTTCATTGTGACCCAGAATGCCTAACCATGGAGCTGAGGGTGTGGCTCAGTGGTAGAGTGCGCGCTTAGTACGTGCGAGGTCCTGGGCTCCATTCCCAGCACCAAAGAAAAAAGAAAAAAAAATGCCCAAGTGTGTAAATGTATATCAGTTTGACTCTTTTGTGGCTTTAATTTGATTGTAGATTTGCTCAATTATATTCTTCGCAAGCATCTTTGCATGAATAATGCTTTTAATGCATAGTTGACCTTTCCCAGTTTTAATCTTTTAGAAGGAAAACTTAAAACTTGCAGTCCAGGTGTAAAATTTTTCTAGATTTTTTTTTTAGTTTTTTTGTTCCAGTTTTTTATTTTTGACACCTATCCTACTTTAATGCAGTCGTTAAGAGACTCACAAACGCGTCACTCTTTATGCGTGACAGAGTGTAGAAACAACCTCTTTATACTCGTATTAAAGGAGTTTACATTATATTTAACTACAGTAGGATTCCCGTAGCAGGTAAGATGGGCACAAGCAGGTTTTGTAACAAGCTCTGATGCCTCATGGGAAGCGCCACTCCTCTGTGGACTTAGGAGAATCCAAAGGGCCCCCTTGATACATCTTGCAGAAAAAATGGGTTGCCAGACTTGGTCAAGCAAGTCCGTTGAGTAAACTTTGGCTGGGAATTAAAAATCACTATCATAAATAAAATTTAGTAACTGCTCGTTCAGCATGCATGGCTCCATAAAGCACTGAAAGAGAGTAGCAGAAATTCAGATAGTCCTGCAACTTTTCCCCTTTCCCTAATACATAAACCACCAGGTAACCGGAAAGATCTGTTTGAAAGGCAGATGGCCCTAAGGGGTTAGGAGGGAGGGATGAAAACCGCAGATCTGTGGAAGTGCAGGAGTTAACCTTTCACTCCCCTTAGTTCTAAATGGGAGTTGTGTCGTTGGAGACTAGAGTTGCAGAGGAGACCCAAGTCTGCCCCCTGTGGGGTCTTGACAGTGGCCAGTGCCCCTGCTTGTTTCCTTGCTCATCAGGGATAAGGGGTATGTGTGAGGCACGTGGGGGCCATCTGTGTGCGTGGTGCTGTTGCTTATTGCTCCCTGTCTAGTGGGGAGAGAGAAAATGGAGATTCTTAGACATTCAAATAAGGAAGGAAACGTTGCTTAAATCCGTAAAAAGGAGTAAAATTAGAATCCGAGAGAAGTGGAGACAGAGACCTAGACAGTACATTGGAACTGTTTTTTAAATCTAAGTAGTAACTCAGGTGCTTCGTGACGTTCCCTAAGCAAAGGGAATGCACTCAAGGGTCAGTGCTTGTCCAGGCTGGGGCATAGAGAACACCTCAGGTTTGGCCCTGGGTGTTTCTGCATTAGATTGTGTTCCTCTACCCTCCTGCTAGACCTTGCCTGAGTCTCTCAGTACCTCCCCAAAAGCAATCCAGGTGGCCTCGGTGAGGGAGATAGCACTGCAGAATCATCAGGGTAGTTAGGTACCACTGGCCCCCTAGAGGACATGGGCAAATGCAAAAGCTTGAACAATAACATTTTAAGCAGGCACCTCATCTCTGATAAAGTCCTTTTGTTTCAGAACTTCGTAAATGAGATGTCCCTTCTGTGTGCTATTCTGATCTGAAGTTGAAATTGTCACCATCAACTCTGAGGTTCTGGGAGATGCACTTTGTAAATGATTGCTGTACAGGAAATAAAATACATTGTGTATGTTTTAGAAATTTCCTTTTCACGTGAAATGGAGATTTCCTGGTTTAGGGTAATCCTTAAAGAATTGTCTGAGGCTAAGTA
The DNA here is from genome assembly GCA_004027875.1 of Aplodontia rufa. Lineage (NCBI taxonomy): Eukaryota > Metazoa > Chordata > Mammalia > Rodentia > Aplodontiidae > Aplodontia > Aplodontia rufa. The sequence continues at coordinate 48,074 of PVKS010007722.1, read as the reverse complement.
TCAGTATATTGTTCTGTGCCACATAGTGATATTTGGTCCGTGATGGATCACAGGTATGATGTGCACATCACCTAGAGACATTTACCATCTCAGTTTGTGTAAGTACACTCCAATCTTACAGCAATGGGATGTTTCTCTGAACATATCCTGTCATTAAGTAGTGCATGGCTATGTGTTTTAAGGTTCAGTGAGCTTTTGTGAATTGGTTCTAAACTGGCGTTAAGAGAAAGAGAAACCTAAGGTTGTGTTTTGGGGAGGAAGACAGTAATTTACATCCATTGAGTCCCTGTCTTACCTTAGCAATGTTAGGGAAATTCTCTATATTTCTTTCCATTTCTGAGTTTTTAAAATCTGAAACACATTCTAAAGCCTTTAAACTACCCATTGAAATACTGACTAGTGAAAGCTCATATTATTGAAGATTTTTGCCAGGTTAAAAAAAGAAAGTATAAATTACATATCAACAAAACTGTAACTTTAAAAAAAGAAACAAAGCAAATAAATAAATTCTGAGCAGATAACCTGATAAAGTATGATAGGAATGGTAAGTTCCCCATCCAAGTCAATGACATTATCCTGGACTAATGGCTTTTACATTGTAGATGTCATAGAAGGTAGTTTGCTCCCTTCATTACTTAGTGCTTTGGTCCTGATGCCTTTCTGATTCATAATGACACAGCACACTGAGTCTCTGTATCAAGTCATGAGAACAGATCCAGGAGCTTACATTCATATTTTCATCATTATGACAGGTGGAATCAATGTTCTCCTGAAATATTAGGTCCTAGACTTGGAACCTGTGTCTATTACATTGTCTGGAAAAAAGGTCTTTGCAGATGTGGTGAAAATAAGGATATTGCTCTGGATTATCAGGGTGCATTCTACATGACGTGACATGCATTCTTACATGGAGTCAGAGGTCGATTTTACTACACTACAAAAAGATTTGAAATTGGAACAGAGTGAAATTTGAAAATGGTAGTCACAAGCCAAGAAAAGTCAGCAGCCACCGTTAGCTCAGTGACTCTCCTCTGGAATCCCTGGAGAGAACACAGCCATGTTACACCTCGTTGACCTTAGCGGTGCTGATTCTGGACTTCTGGCCTTCAAAACTGTGAGAGAATGCATTTCTGTTGTTCCCTAACTTCGTGGCCCTTGTTGTAACAGCCACAGGAAGCTAATGCAGCCAGCTGCTGCAGCTGCGGGCCTGGAGCGTCATGGTGGAAGTGGCAGCGGACGCTTTGGCTGTCCTCTTACTCAGTGCTGGTATCTTACTGCCCTCCCTTCACGTGTCACTTGACTTTAGTGATTTACTTGACTGGTAGGATGTGGCAAGGAGACGTTTTGACACTTCTGAGCCCAAGTCCAACAAGACTTTGTAGATTCTGCTTGCATGTTTGGGGACATTCACTCTTGGAACCCAGCTGTCATGCTGCAGGGAAGTTCAAACAGTGCTTTAGAAATGGAGGCCACCAGCTTTCAGCTCCACATGAGCTCCGAGCTGAGAAATAGCACAGTGTACCCACTCTGAGAGTCTTGGAGTCATGAACTAGATTTTTGAGTGACATCCTCCTGTGTCTTTGTAATAGCAATGTGCCTGGGCCCTCTTTTCTACTAATAAGGCATCCTGACCAGGCCTTTTGTTTGTCACCTCAGGTACATAATGCTTTTGTCTCTATCACACCATGAGAAACTGAGCTAATTTTGCAAGCATAAAATATGCCCCAAACCAAAAGGGAACTGGCCAAGGAGAGCTGAAGGTTGTAGGAGGCTCCCCATGAACCAGAAAAAACTCTGTAGGCAGGAAGGGTTGTGGCCATTTCCAGCTGAGTCCCCTGAGCCATATAAAGTTTGTTTGCTAATGAACCTTTCAGCCAAAGGACCTCTTCTCCCTCATTCCTCCTTTGTTGCCCAGTGACCTGATCTGGGCAATAATATTTAGGGGATGTGTTAGTCAGCTGTTACTCTAACAAAATATCTGAGATAATGAACATATAAGAAGGAAAGGTTTGTTTTGACTCACGGTTTTGGAGTTTTCCATCCCTTGTTGATTGGCCCCATTGCCTTAGGGCCTATGGTAAAGCAGCACCTCATGCAGGGAACTCATGACTGAGGAAGTTGCTTGCCTCATGGTGGCTGGGGATCACAAAGAAAGAGTAGGGGACAGTGTCTTACTCTTCCTTCGAGGGCACCCCCCAATGATTGACTTCTACTAGACAACCACCTCCTAAAGGTTCCACCACCCCTTGAGTGCCACAGATTGGGGAGCAGGGCTTTAACACATGGGCCTTTTTTGGGACACTTATCCAGACTACACCAGGAAAGTTTGTGTGGACCACTTCCAGCCTTCTTTTTCTGTTCCTTAATCCTAGAGGCATCTAAATAGGCTGTCAGCATTCCATCCTCTGAAATGCATCTTGGCCCATCTAACAGACCCCTATGGGAGAAGGAACCCAAGGAAGAGGGACCATGAATTGCCTGTATTTCTTGGTTTTTGTTTCCTTCTCTGCTTCTACTAGAGACCACCCCAAATCTTTTGAAGTTTAGGGCCACTGTGAAGAAAGGGATAAACAGACCCTGTGAACTCACATGCTGTGACCCAGATGCCATTGTCCCCTTATCTCCATCTATGCTGTCCCCAGTTTACCAACATGCTTTTATAAGGATGTTTTACACTTGGGTTCACTCTCTCTTTTTCCAATGTTAATTGTTTTCTTAATTATAAATGCTTGGCATTTTTAAGACCAATATCATTGACACTTCTAGAGGTTGAGTATCCCTTATCCAGAATGCCTAGGATCAGAAATCAATTTTGAATTTTTCCAAATTTTGGAATATTTTTCTGTATACGTAATGAGGTGGCTTGGAGATGGGACCCAAGTCTTAACATGAAATTCTTTCCTCTTTCACACTTTATGAAGGTAATTTTCTATAATATCATCACCACCACCATCATCCTTATCCTCATCGTTTCTATGGTACTGGGATTGACCCCAGGGCCCCTCAGTCCTCGCAAGTGCTCTACTGCTGAGCTCCACCCTAGCCCAGTCTTACACAGTATTTTATAGTACACTTGCATTTCGACTGTGACATCACTTGAAGTAAAATGTGGAGTTTTCCACTCGTGATGTCATGTTGGTGTTCAAAGAATTTCAGATTTTGGAGGATTTTAGATTTTGGACTTTTTGAGGAAAGATGCTCAGCCTGTACTTAGTAATCTCCTAGTAAGGGCTGAGGATCTTAGGTTCATTATTCCAGTTGTCCCTTACAGCGACTATAAGGAAAGAGATGTATTATCTATTATCACTCCCATTGTACGGAGAATAATCAGAGGTCACTTAACTGCATAATCAGTCATTGGGAAATCTAGGATAAAGAATCCTGATTCTCGCCAGGCATGGTGGTGCACACCTGTAATCCCAGTAATTCAGGAGGCTGAGACAGGAGGATTGTAAGTTCAAGGTCAGCTTCTGACCTTGAGATCCTGTCTCAAAGTAAAAAATGAAAAGGGCTAGGGATGTGTCTTGGTGGTAAAGCACCCTTAAGTCTTCAGTACCAAAAACCAAGACAAGAACGAAAACAACAAAAACCCCTGATTCTCTGCTCCCAAAGCCCACAGCCTACTGTACTGTGCTGAGCAGAGGAGGGTATCCCCATCATTGACTGTCTTTCTGTCTGTCTCCATCTCTCACACACACCAGCCACCCATGAGGCTTTTATATTCCTCCCATGTATTCTCATTCTCCGAGCCTCTAATTTGTCATCCCTGTAAATTACCATTAGCTTGGTGCCAGCATCACCTCAGTTCTGGCGAAGGCTCCCGTTGGTTGCATCCCATGGTAGATGACATCACAGTGGCAGTGCATATAACAGCGAGAGTTCATATGACCAGACAGGAAGCCAGAGAGAGGTTTAATACTCAGGCTTGCTGTCATAATAGCCCTTTTGAGGGAATCAGGGTCCCACAAGAAGTCCATCAATTTCTTACAAGGGTGTTGCCCTCAGTGATCAAAATATCTTGCACTAGACTCCACCTTTTAAAGGTTTCCCCACCTGCCAACATCGCTCATTGAGGACCAACTTTCCAACACATCTTGGGGCAAACTCTACTGAACTTTGGTCAAGAAGTTTGTGTGGCTTCTAAGAGGATTTCTGGACAGCTTACAGAAGGTACTTAGGAAGATGAAGGGTTCTCTCAACCAAAATGTTTTGAAAGCTGTTGGGTCCTGGAAAAAGATATTTCTGCCCCTCCATTCCACCCCTCCATTCCATGCCTCCTTGAAGCAATCCAGAGATGAGAGGTATACATGTCCACATATAAAGATGTCAGAAGGTCTCTGGTGATCCTAGGGAGGAAGAGTGTCACAAAGCTGTCTCTATCCCAGGGTATGCTTGGTTTAGCATCTCTCCTCCCTATGTTTTTTAAATGACTCAAATCCCACCTGCTACAACCAGTCTCTACTTTCTGTTTTTTAATCTTGTGTCACCTCTGCAAAATAAATATGACCATTTTAAATGAGCAGGATTTCACAGTGTAATAACTTTGTGCTTCTGACCAGCACAAATGACCATTTGGTAGGGGAGAGGCACATGAAAGCCCTGGTACCTCAACACCACCGTGCATATAAATGGTGGAGACAGATGCTGGCCTGAACACCCGTCTGTGTCTCCGTAAGTCAGCGAAGCCCTTGTCTAAGAACCACAGGATCAGTCATCTGCTAGACTAACCTCCTTTCAAGTCCTTGCAACCCAGAGAGGGCAAGAGCCAATTTCTTTCTTCCTTCTAACTCTTCTCCCCCACCGCACACCAATATCAACTCTTGGCTGTCCCTTTATCCACCTACATGATTTTTCCCTCTGCAAACAAAAGTTACTTTAACCAACTAAATTTTGATAATTCAATGGCACAATAAAACCCCCTCTTCAGGACCCCTGGCAAGAGACCCCTTGCAAACAGGCAGTCTTTATGTCCAAAGGTAGGTGTAGATTTGTTGACACTAATATCTGTATGTTTCCGTCCCTGCAGCCTTAGGAAAATCCAAAGGTACAGTATTCTCTGGTAGCTACAAGGCCAAGTTCAATTTCATACTAAGCCAACTGTGTTGTAGTGAGCTCTGCGAGAGGGTGAATGTGCCACGTTTGGTTGCTTGGCCGACTTTCTTGAAGCTGTGTGCCCATCATTAAAACAGACTCAGAGCCTGGAAGGACCATAGGCATGAGCAGCCCCTTCCCTGATATGTAGAAAAGTAGGTGTGGCCTGCAGAGGTTGTGATGTGGCCAGGTACCCAGCGTTGGTGGATCTGGGGCCGAACCCCAAGTTACAAAAAGAAGACTGTATATTTAGATATCTCCTGCTGATTGGTTCAGTGTTCCAGTCTGATGCTCTGTCCTTGCCCCACCCACCTCCATCTCCCACTTGAGAAAAGTGGGCATCCCCTGCTCCCTAGGTGGGCTACAATGTGCTCTGGGAACAGCTTGAATTCCATACCCAGGGGGCTTGTGGGGCCATTTCTCAAGGACAGCTGGCTTTGGCAGAGGGTTGAAGTACAGCTCATCAACTCCCAAGCTGTTGCAGCCTAGGCATCGTGGGAGGGCTGCTCCTGCCAAGCCTAGGCCACAGGGGCTGCGTCTTAGCTGGCCCCCAGCGCCTGAGCGCTTGGAGAGTTGCTGGCCATTCCCTGCCCGCTGTGCATCGCTTCCCGGGCCCAGGAGGGTGCTAAGGCTGTGCTGCTCTTCTCCTAAGTGGGACCTGCTTGAATGTCTCCGTTTCGTGGGGGAGGGAGCCTGTCACTTGTCAACGTGTGGGTAAGCAGGTATCTTTGTGTCCCTCGCCAGCATGGGTGTGAGGGTCATGGATACATCTTGGGTGGCTCGAAGAGGCTCCTCAGCTGGTCGGAAAGCAACCTGCGCCGGGCCCTCCATGCAGCCTCCTGCCCCACCTGCCGAGCTTGCTGCACCTCTGCCGTCACCCCTCCCGGAGCAGGTCCCGGACAGTCCTGCAGCTACTGCACTTTCTCCATCTGGCATGGGCCTGCAGCCAGTGGCTGAGCGCGCCAGGTAAGCGCTGCTGCTGCTGTCGGGGGCGGGCTGGTTGGCTGCTCAGAGGATGTCTGGGCTTGCTGCACGCACTTGACGCCTCTTAGATTTGATCATCATGGTCCCCGCCATCATTTCTCAGCATTCACATTTGGCTTTGTGCATCATGCTGGCACCAAATCAGCCATCCACAGCTCCCTGGCTTACCACTGGAAGTCCAGACTTTCCAGGAACTGCATCTCCAAGCAAACAGAAGGTGGCAACTTGCTAAAGCAGTGGGAGGAATCTTACTCCCTAGCTCTCCATTTCCTCTCCCCGTGCCTTTATAATTTTCTTTTGTTTGCAATTTAAAATTTCAGCCTTTCTCCTTTCTCCTCTACCCTTAGTAGTGGCTAGTTTGGTTGCTAAAAATGGATCCAAAACAGGCAAGACCTGGAGGTGACATTTGCAAGACACTGCATGGTTGTGTTGCCATTCTTTTAGGGAAAGGAAAGGAGAGAGCAATTTCAGTCCATCAGTAGTTCAATGAACATTAGCAGAACTCTCACTGTCCAAAGATAATGAGATACAATTACATTCCAGTGAACAAATGGCCACCGACAGCTGATTACAGCCCTGGCTGGTGCATACCTGGGAGCACAGGGGAAGGAGACCCAACCTGGTAGGGTACGGTCAGAGGAGGGCAATGCTGGAAGTGTGAACTGCATCTTGAAGAAACTTTGCTGCTTGATTCTGTTTGAACTAGAAAGGGTATTTACAATCAGATGCCACTGTGACTTCTGTTAGGGAGGTGTAGCATGCGCCCATAGCCACTGTGGGGTGGGGTGGATTTTTGGTTCTGGGGAGCCACGCTTTTAAACTCAAGTCTTTTCCAAATACGCGCGCACACACACGTGCGCACACACTCACACTCTCACATTCCAATCACAAAAGAGAGGATTGCAAATTATTTTTTATTCTTAGTTTTTTTTTTTATTACTGTGAAATACGGAAATAAAGGGAACAGGATAATCCTAGTATTTGAGGGGGGCCCTGTCACGGTGTGCCAGGGTTGTTTCTGATGACTGCAACTCAGGACACTGTGTATCACTGTGCATTTGCTGGGCTTCGGATCTACTTGAGAGATACAGAAGGGAGCAGAGGGAGTTTGGTGGAGAAGCAGAGACAGACAGGCAACTGACCAGGAGAGGACACATGGATAGGAGATTAGCTCTGATGACCCCCACTTAGCACACTTACCCTTGTCAGCCTGATTTCCCATTTTATAAAGGAGACTCAGTGCCATATGGTGTATTTCTTAACGAATTTCCCTTGAAGATGGATTCCCCCGGGCTCTGAATGCATTCCAGGAATGTTATGGATGGGTGGCCTTGCAGAGTCACTCGCAGGCAGGGAATGTCACCCACTGATTTAGTTTATTTAAAAGGCCAACATATTGCTCTGTAGTGCCGCTTTTCTTGGGCAGTTGGTTCTGTGTGCCTTGTTTGGGTTGGTGGCAGTGTTTCATCTGTCCTACAGTACGCTCTTCTTCTCTCCCTATGTGGGTTCCTCCCAGTAGAAATGGGTATTCCATTGTTTTGTTTCCTGGACATTTGCAGCCCAGATGGTACTTGCTGCAGTTGCTGGATTCCTGTGGCAGCTTCCCCTTTCCTGGAGGATGGCAGGCCCTCTATCCCCCTCCCAGCCCACCCTGCCATCAGCTCTCCCCATTCCAAGCTGGCTGCTATGTCCTACTCCACTGCTTTGCATTAATGTGAACCCCAAACTCTGCTTCCTGCTCCTTGGCACCCAGCTCACTGACTGAGTCATGTGTCCCCAGAACTAACTGGACCTCAGATATGCCTTTAAAATACCTCCTTCATCTAGTGCTCCCAGTCACCACCCCCCACCCAACCTCTCCCATGGGGTCAGCTACACCCATGATGGAGGGAGAGGAGCCAGACTAAGTAGGTAGGTACCTGTTTCTGTGCTGGGGAGAGTGGACCAGGTGGGAGGGAACAGAAAGGAGATCCTTGATTTATTGATAGAAGACTTATCTAGCCCCAAGAGGAAGGAGTCTGGACCCCACAGGAAGGAGTCATTTGGTTTGCTTGTTTGGTGGCTTTCTTTGGTCGACTGTTCTAACTTCCTCTTGATGGTGGCAGAAGGGGAGGTGGTTGTTTGGATTAATGTCAAGAGACCTTGAGACTGAAGAAGAATCGAAAATGATTCCCTGTCCAGGCTGAGTGATGCAAGGGGTTTTCTGTTTTTGTTTCTCATTAATGAAATAGAGAAAGGAATTTTTGCTCTTCTGGTTCCTTTGAATATAAGACGACGGTTTCCTCTTAGAGAATTCCCCAGGTGTCATGTAAAGCTCAGCCTGCAAGGGAAAGCAAGCATCACCACCGTGAGTGTGGCCTTGCCCTCCTTCCTTGCCGTGGAGAAAACGACTTACATTTTTGAGGACTTTCTGTTCCGGCCCAGCTCCCTGCTCCGTCTTTCTTAGCATAGCTCAGTGGGCATGAGTAGTTTATTCTTATTGGTGTTTCCTCCAGAATCATATTTGGCATTTCTAAATAAGTTTAGGGAAGAAATATGTGGAGGCCGCTAAAGCTCTAGGTTCTCCACACCCCAAGGGCGTCAGAATCTAGGGAGGATGAAGAGCGGTACCCAACTCCAGGGCAGCACCTCTCCTGATTCGCTAGGGGAGAACCCGATAGGGAGCATGTGGAGTGCAGTAAGCTCTCTCCTGGACAACGTGGTGGAGGATGGCAGAGAGTGAGGCTCTGCCATGTATTTGTTGTCCCTGGTCTGCTCAGTAGAATAGGTTGTCTCCTAACATGTGCTTGATCCTGAGGCAAGGCTCTGATGATGTGCTGAGTAGTGAGGGGGAATCCTCTATGGATCTGGTGACCTTGGTGTCTCTTTGTCAGTTCGAAGGACTCTGGAGGCCAGAGTCCTCCCCTGCCACTGGCTTTCACCTTCTCTCCTAGAGGACCAACACTTGAACTGGCCCATGTGTGGCAGTGTAGCCTGGGTCTGCATTAACCCTGGCAGCTGCTGGAACCTATCATTGAGTTTGAGGCTGGGTCACAGAATCCCTCCCCTGCCTGGGGGAGTGATATGGAGGCCACCCCTGGAGAGTTACTGCCATGGGCTTGACAGCATGAGGCCACATCATCAGTCTTTGCTGGGTACACTGACCCCACTGTGCCCTCTTGGCTCTGGTGTGCTGTGGCAATTGAAGAAAAAAGAACACCTTGGTGTTCCAGTTTCAGAATGTCCTAGAATGCATGTCTTGATGACAGATTACAGTGGGGATGCTTAGAGGCCCTGTCCTCAAATTGCTCATGGCCTCCTTGAGGGCAGAGGTGTGCTAATAATGTTGCCAGTGAATGCCAAGTGCCACATTTCTGGGCATAGAACCCAGGTCTTCAAAGCTCCCAGAAGGGACAATCACTTCATGAAGCACTGAGATATATCAAAGCTGGGACCAAGATTGAGCAGGGTTTGGACAGAGTTGAGGGACCCAGAAAGCCACTGTGATTGCATTTGGCACAGTGGGTGCTGAAGGTGACTGGATTCAGGATCTCCTCTGCCCCGTGTGTTTTGTTTCAGCACGGCTAAAAGCAAGGAATTATCTCCAGGGTCGGGGCAGAAAGGAAGTCCAGGATCCAGCCAGGGAACAGCGTGTCCAGGGACTCAACCTGGGACACAGCCAGGTGCCAGTCCCAGTCAGCCTCCTGCAGACCAGAGTCCTCACACCCTCCGGAAAGGTACGTCACCACTTCCCTCCTGGTCAGCCTCAGGCCAGTTTTATATTCCTGAACACCGATTTCCATCGTTAGCCTGGGTGTTTAGAACTGAGTGGCTTGGTGAACCGTTCTCAGTCTGGGTGTCAGAGCTGGGAGAAGTGAGCCCATCCTGAGGCAGTGGGTGTGGCTGAGGGTGTGGCTCAATGGTAGAGCACTTGCCTAGCATGTGCGAGTCCCTGAGTTTCATCTCCAGCACTGCAAAAATATAATAAATAAATATTAAACAAAACAAGAAATTAACCAACCCCAAGTGGAATCATTTCCTCATCATCCTCAGCTAACCCATTTGAAAAGTGGGGGACCTACATAGTGCTTCCTGTACGACAGCACCGGTGCTGAAATCAGGGTTTGGGTTGGCATGTGTCTTCCCCACACCTGCCAGGCCCATCCCCCACACCAGCCCTGGACAGCTGCACCCCTCTCCCCAGATTCTGCATGTAAGGTAACAGGGAGAAGGGCATCAGGATTGTTTTTCCACAGTCCAGACTTTGCATACCTCTGTTTGGGAATTCCTGAGAATCACTACACTGACCTGTTGCCTGCCAGCCAGAATTCTGCCACTGGCCCCCCTGGGAAAAGGCCCAGTTTCTCTCTCTTCAGAGAATCACTCCTAAAAGCTAAAGACTCACTGTGTGGTGACATCTCATAAACGGGGAGCTGGGCTGAGGGTACTTATCTGGATCGTTTGAGTTTATCACCTCTTCTGTCACCTCTTAGCAAAGCCATGTTGTCATTTAATTTGCTCGAAGTTCAGGCCTTTCATGCCTTTTGGATTGGCTACAACTCCAGAACTGGTCACAAAACACCAGGTTCATCTCATGCACGCTGACCTACAAACTGTCCCTTTCCAGCCTTTCTGACACCAGGCTGCCATGGAAATTCCATTTTTCTAGTCTGCCTTCACCTCGGCACTTTGATGTCGCTCATTTGTGGCTCACCTCTTCTGCATCTTGCAATCCTTATCGAGCCCTACTTTATACAGGACTCCGCTTTCCAGAGGGGGGTGATGATAAAGCAAGGGTGGTGCTGCTAAGCCAGGGAATATCCGGGCACTGTGGGGACACATGGGTCACCTTATCCAGATTCAGGAGTTAGGGCAGGTGGTGACTCAGAATAATGACATCCTGATGACTGAAGGAAGAGTGGACCAAAGTGTGGGCAGTAGGATTTTAGCATTCTAGGGCTTTTCTCCAGCACCAGTAGATTTCCTTGCAGTGTAGACACCAGAGTTCTTTGGCACATCTCTGCTTATAGATCCCCCCCTCAAGGCAAGGGTGATGGCTAAGCCCTTGCTTCATCCAGTGGAAATGTTAGGACTCCTGTTGCCAGTTTCCTACTTCCAGTGGCAAGTTGACCTTTGAGTTTTTGCAGCACATTGGACTTGTGCAGGGAACAAAGCCTAGAATGACTCAGGTTCCCATCTCAAGTGACAGTGAGTATCTCAAAGTTGTGACTTGAAAGGATGGTGTTGGCCATTCCCAATCATTGCTCCTTAGTGACATACTTAGCTTTCACTTTCTCCACCCCTCTGTCCTTTGGCCACATGCCTGTAGGTGAACATCATGCACTAAGTCCTGTCCCTCTCCAGAAGTGGTCTCATCGCAGACATGGTGACGTTGCTACATCCTCCTCTTGCAGTTCGTTTGGGAGAAGGCATATTTGTGCACAGGTACCCGGGGTCTGTAGTGCTTCACATCCAATGGAGCAATTCCTGTATGGCCCGTCCCTGATCATGCACTGTCATGAGCTGTGGTAGCGGCTGCTGGCAAACTGACCCAGTACTTAGAAAGTACAGCCGGAAAGTGAAATTGCAAAATTAAGTAGATTCATTGCAAGTTGTGATTATATGGTGCTTCACATTTGTGATCCCACTTAATTTTTGCAGTACTATGGAGAAAATATCATTCTTCCCATTATATAGAAGAGGATTTTTTGTTGTTTATTGTTATTGCTTTTTAGAAGAAGTTTAAATAAATTATACCAGGCACACAGCAGGTAAGTGGCAGGATAGAAATATTTTTTTTAAAAGAGAGACAGTGGGAGAAAGAATCAATTTTATTTAGTTTTATGTGTGTGTTTCATTCCTCCAACACTTTATTTTGTACGTGGTGCTGGTGTTCAAACCTGTGTCCTTGCCTATGCCAGGCAAGCGCCGTAACCGCTGAGCCACAGCCCCACCTCTGTTGGCAGGATTCTTAAGTAGCATGTCCTTTTGTAATCCATACGCAAAGCTGGATGAGCTAGGGAAACACCTGAGAAATTCCTAGTGGGTTTTGTTCCATAGAGGGGTGGGAAGTTTGGTGGGAAGCAGGGATGGAGTAGGAGGAGGTCCTGAAAACCTCCCTGAGAACCTAAAAGATGATTTCTTCTTGCATTAATGGTACCCACATCCGGCCCTCACTTTATTCTGAGAGATTAGTGATCATTTTCTCAGGGCATCAGTCAGAGTTCCTGAGTGTTTGGCTATTTACTTTCCACTCAAGGTACCACATACTCATCGTCCTTTAGAGGGGTTGAGTAAATAAAGGGAGGAAAATGAAGGAATGCCACGGAGAGTGGGCCACGATGGGCTTTAACAAATGCAGTCGGGTTGGGGGTCTAGTAGCTCAGCTGTAGGGCACTTTCCTAGCATGCACGAGGCCTCGAGTTCAATCCCCAGTGCCACAGAAAAGAAAAAGAAGAAAATTGTAGTCCTTTTGTCCACACTCACACTCAGAGGTGTGAAACAATTAAAAAAAAAAAAGGTGGAGTGGGGGGAACCCACAGAGAGGAGGGGGGCAGACAGAGGGTTGATAATGGTGCCAAAACTCAGCTGTAGGGGGAGTAGTTCTAACATTCTGCAGCACAGTAGGGTACAGTAGGGTAACTATAGTCTGTAGCAGTTAATTATACATTTGAAAATAATTAGAGGAGAAGAGTTGGAAAGTTCCCAGCACATGAAAAAGATAATATATGAGGAGATGGAAATGCTAATTACTCTGATTTGTTCAGTGTGCACTGTATGCATGTATTGAATTATAAAACTGGATCCCTTAAGTATAAACACTAAATGTTGATTTAAAAAATAAGAAAAAAAATAAGGAAAGGCTTGGAGATGTAACTGAGTGGCAGCACACTCGCCTAGCATGATCAAGTCCCTAGATTTCATCCCCGGCACTAAAAGAAAGAAAATGAACCTGCGATCCAAGCACGGAATTGAGGAAGGCAGCATAAAGCCGTGGGGACAGAGGCTCCTGTGACCAGAGGATTTGTTCACCACCGTACAAGTTCAGCCAGGTCAATTTCCTGTCCCACGGACTCGTCCCCAGCTCAGGGTTTCACCGTGACAACTTGAACTCAGATCATTCTTGTTGGACCTAGTCATCCTGACTCTGAGTGTCACAGTGACACCTCTTCCCACTGGGAAATCAGCCCACCACCCATGGATGGGAAATTTGTTTTGCAGTTTGGCTGGGTGTGAATGTGTGGATGGTGGCAGGGATCCAAGAGAGCAGGAGAAATTAGTTAACAGATGGAAAGACAGGAAAACTTGCAGTTCCCACTTCGTTTTTAAAAACTGCATTGGCTGCTCTCAATGTGGCAGGAAGCCTGGGGCAGGGAAGTGGGGTGACAGGAGGTGACCGCTTGGAACCATGAAGGTTGTGCTGATAAAGCACACTGATGGGCTTCATTTAATAGCTTTGCGTTTTGTTGTATTTTTTTCTTTCAGTTTCAAAGAAGCTGGCACCAATTCCACCCAAAGTCCCGTTTGGACAGCCGGGGTCTGTGACTGACCAGTCCACTGGCCAGCCGTCCCCAGTCAGCCTGTCTCCTACTCCACCCAGCACCCCATCACCCTATGGACTCAACTACCCTCCGGGGTACTCCTTGGCTTCAGGCCAGCTCTCCCCAGCTGCAGCCCCTCCCCTGGCCTCTCCTTCCGTCTTTACAAGCACTTTAGCCAAATCGCGGCCCACCCCTAAGCCCCGACAGAGACCCACTTTGCCACCTCCTCAGCCTCCCACAGTCGGCCTCTCTGCCTCGAGTCCACAGTCCACGGAGCACCCTATGCTGGATGGCATGTCCCCTGGGGAAAGCATGTCTACAGGTAACCAGGCTGCAGGCTCTTTCACATATTCCTGTGACCCTTAGGAAATGGGGCAGGAGGTGGGATAGCGTCATTTCCAGTTAACCAATTCCTGGTTGCTGGACTGCCAGCAAGGTGATTTTAGAAGCCCTCTGGTGGGACACAGCCCTGGAATCAAGTTGCCCTGGAAGGAGCTTCTTATGGGATTTCCTCTGGTCTGAGCCTGTCTGCCCAGGCTTGTTTCTGCTTTTCATTTGGAGGGTTGAGCACCCTGAGCCCTTTGAAGTGGGGACCCAGGAGAAGCTCTAAGCTGGTTGTGATCACAGAGACGCTGGCATCAAAATGTAGGTGAGGCGTTGGGTTTCCCTTGGACAGAGCCCAAGGAGCTGAACAGGTGCAGGAAAGGATGGGCTAAGAGCCAGAGACATTTGTCCCTAGTAGTAAAACAAGCCTTGTAAGAATCATGTGTTTCTTTATATATTTAGGAGAAGGGTCACTTTTCAGAAAAGATGTGTATCTGCCCTTCTCCCCCACCCCGCTGCAGTTCTTCCAGCAGCTAACTGTGTAAACTCAAAACTGCTTCGTTGAGTTTTGCTTTGAATTTGAAAACAAAGGTAAAGCTGTCTTCCCCAGGAAAAAATGTGTAAACATGAAACACACACACACCATAAAACCATCCACTGTGTAAGAAATGGGGACATTTCTTAAGTGTCTCCCCACTTGAACCACATAAGATTATTATAAAGTTAGGGTTAGATTTTGTGGCTGCCACAGTCATTTAAGCATTTTCCTTATTCAGGAAGACAGGCAAAGTATTAGGCTGTGTCTTGGAATAAGGACAACCCATTCGCCTCAGGGAAGCGCCAGAGCATGTCTGTGGAGTGTTCTCCCAGATGGCAGGAGGTAATGCAGCTGGGGTGGAATAAATACACACACACGCCACATGTGTGTACTACACAAACTGCATAACACTTCCTACATATGTACACATGTGCCAGATACATCACCCATAGACGTACACCGCTGAGACATGCCTGCACATGTGCAAACCATAACTACTGCACACATACACATGACGTGTGCATGCATATACCACATACCACACACATGCATGCATACCATGCATATACCACATACATAGACATGCACCGTACACACAACACAGATACAGAAATCACATGCACATCATAAATATGCATATCACATAAACATTACCCACAGTACACACACACACCACATACATGCATGCATTCACATGTATATGTATATATACATATATTACACATGTACATGCCATACATATAATCAGACAAGCCACAGATACAACGCACACACAAATATCACATGTATATATACACCATACACACATGCACATGACACGTACATATGCCACTCACATAACACTGCATACACTGCACACACACACCCCACGCCGCACATATATACATATACCACACATATGCCACATATAGAACCATATATCTAGGGGCGGAGGGTATAGAATGCATGCAGAAGACCCTGGCACCAAAACAACCAACCATATACTCACACACATCCATCGCACCACACACGCATACACATGACACACCTGAAAGGAAGATGCTATGCGAGGTCCTAGGGTGCACTGGGATCTTCCACGGATACTGCCTTTTCCCCAGTGTCCTGGAAAGCACCCTGGTTGGGTAGAAGGTGCGCACCTGTGAGGCCCAGCTCTTTGCTGCCCGTTAACACGAGTCGTTTTGCAAGTGTTTGCCATGGGTCAGAAGGTTTCAGTGTTATGGGAAAGAGCCTTCTGGTGATGCAGCTTCTGTTTTGGGGGGCGATTAATGTTGAATGTACAGTTGCTGTCGACCACCCTGCGGCTTATTTTTAAATGAAGAAGTGGCGGTGAGCACCATGCTCTCCTGGTAGTTCTGGGGGTGATGTGAGTTTCTGAGTGAGCCGTTGGCCTGGTGAGACAACATTTGCTCCAGGAGCCCACAGTTGTGTGTGGCAGCTCACGGGGGCTGCTTTTCCAGCCCACCACGTCTGCTGACTCTCCAGCCACCCCAAGTCCAGGGCACAATGGTGACCTATATCATATGCCATGGAATGAGCAGAGGATATCACTCAGGGAGGCAGAGAGGAGCAGATGAGAGGAGCGGTTTGGGGGCAAATGTGGCGAAGGCAAGGACAGTGTCCTTGTGCCTTGAGAGGTGGGGTGATTCACTTCCCATCACACAGGCTTAAGATCTGCAGGTCATCAGAATTAGCAGCGCCCCTGGCTCCTGCATTCTGTTTTGTTTTAATGTTCTTTTGGGAGCAGACCATGATTTTGTCTGGTATGTACAGGTCTCTGAGCCAGTGTAGAACTGTAATGCTTTGGTGTGGCCCACCTGGGACCGTGAAACGCAGCACAGTGTTTTTGTGACATTCGTGTTTCATCGTGTTTATTCCTCTCTCCGAATCCTATCATTGTGTTCTTGCAGCTGTGTGACATGGGTGACGCAGTGTTGGATACGTGTGAGGGGGATTTTCAGGGTAAGCTGGTCCCGGCCTTGCCTCCCTCCACCCCCTAAACCAGCCAGGCCGGCTGCCCCTGTCCCCTGCTGCCAGTGCCCCCAAAAGCTCCCCCTCCTCTCTGCATGTGACTCAGTCCAAATGACCGCATGGCTGCCGCACTCTTATCAGCCTCCCCAAACCTCAGCAAGGATTGGCTTTTTGAGATCTCTGGCCTTTTTCCTTTTTCTTTCTTTTCGTAAGAGCAGGGGGAGAACCTCAGCAAATGGGCTTAGCTCTTCTTTGCTCATCTTGTCTCACTACATCACCTCCTTGCAGCTGCCTTCCCGTCCCACCTCAGGTTTAGAATTTGCAAGGTTAACAGGTCTGTTTTTCATAGGGTAGATCTGCGGTACCCTGGGAACATGTCCTGAACTCTTTCATTTAGGAAGGTGTCCCAGTCGGAGGATGGAACCTTGTGCTGCTCGGCACAGGGTCCAACACCATGGTCTGCGGTCATGAGCTCATACCAGACATCTTCACTGTCAGACAAATTCTGCTCCCCAATCCTTAATTTTTATTTTGAGACAGGGTCTCATAAGTTGCCCAGGCTGACCTGGAACTTGCAAATCCTGCCTCAACCTCCCCAGTCACTGGGATTATAGGTATTTGCCACCATGCCTGGCTCAGGCACAAATTCTAATGCTTGTCTTCTTCCAGGCTGATAGCTGGCAAGTCCTGACAAATCCAGAGTCTTAGAACTCATTCTACCCTGCCCCATAGGTCAGCAAGAACCCTTCTGTCCAACTCAGTAAAGCAATTTGAGAGCATTCGTATCAGCATCTCCATGGTCTCCTTCTGTAAAGAGCAGATGCTCAGGGCTGAGAATGTGGCTCAGTGGTAGAGTGCTTGCCCAGCATTTCCAAGGCCACCTGGGTCACATCCCCAGCACTGCTTAAAAAAAAAAAAGTGGTAAATGTCCAAAACTAAAATCTAGGCAAGAACATGAAAGCAGCCACGTAATGAGGTGGTTTTGCTTCAGTAAAAAGTGGGGTCCACAGAGTAAACCAGGGTTGTCCTCAGCACACGGTACAGCAGCCGAGCTACAAGACATCTGGTGCTCACAGGTCTCCTAACAAACCTTTCTAGAGCACTTGGGAAACAAGAAATCACAGCTATGATCTCCCAGGGAATGCTAGTGAGGGCTTCTCCCTGCTAAATCCCGTGCTCTTGTTCAGTGGCCTTTCTCCCCTAGGAATCCTTTAAGGAGACAGCGGGGTCAGGGTGGAGTAGCTCCATAAGCACCAGTGCTGGGCCAGGCAGTCTCTCGTGCTGTCTAAATTGTCATGTCTGCACTCCTCTCCTCTGCCATCTCCATTTGACTGCTGAGGCTTAGGGAAGGTAAGAAGCTTGTCCAGGGCTACACTTGGCCTTGAGACAGAGCTAGGAGTTGGAATCTAAGCAGAGGAGCCTGTGCCTTTCCTGACAGGGAACCCTGCCTAGCAGAGTGGCCCCAGGCTGGCACAGCTTCCCACCTACATGGAGAAGAGATGGCCACCATTGCACCACAAAGCCCAAGAGCCATCTGCTGCTGGAGGAACGAGTGGCACTGGCTGAGCTGAGCTTCAAACCCCAGGTCTCTGCTCAGCCAGGCAGCAAATGGATGACAGCTGGGATGACATTTTGAGGACTGTCTGGGGGATGGGGTGAGGGAGGAGCTTTGTCCCAGAGCTTCCGTGTCTGTACAGTGTCTTTTAGGACAGTGTCCAAGTGTATGTCTGTATTCTCATATGGTATTCCTCGGTCTGAACAGCCGTTTTACCCCCACGCCCCCTCAAAAAAAAAAAAAATCCACTTTCCAAGTGTGTGTCCCAGAGCTGCTCCCTGCCAGGTTCACATTCCCTGTCACTCGGAGCATAGTTCCCAGTTTGGGCTGGGAAGCAAGGCTAAGTGAAGGACAGGAACAGGGGAAACAGTATGACCACGAGTAAAGGATCCAGAGGTTCTGTTCCATCCCCATTCACCTCCCATAGCCCCTGGGGAGTCAGCAGCTTTAGTCTTCCTGGGTTCACTGCTTCAGGGCCATTTCCAACGTGGTGTGTCACACAGGCTTCTTGTATCAAGCTGCGGGCTCTAGGACTTGCCTTGTTTTTGCCGGCAGATGTCCTCATGCTGAGTGAACCCTGTTCCATTATACTCCGCTTGCCCCATTTGCTAGAAAGAATGAACTTTCAGTGCTCCTAATAAGGATGTTGCCAGAAATGGGGGTTTTTCTGCAGTCAGGGAACCAGTTTACTCCAACTGCTACCAGGTCCTGAGGAAGACCCTCCCCTTTGCCCAAGTAGCTTGTTTCTCAGAGCAGGACACTGACTCAGGGCTCCCCATTTACTCTCTCATGCTCTGACCCTGCAGACTCTAGGGAACTAAATGCAGTCTAGCTGTAAGCCCAAAAGATCCTACTGAGACCTGTCCAAGAGCATCCTCCTCATCAGGATCTAGGTGCAGTGAGGCCAAGCTGTTCTGGCTGTCCTCCCTGGACTGCTGTGGCAGACACTGGATCTTGCCACCTTCAAGGTAAAACAGTTGGGCCTCGCCACAACATGATCATGCAGTAACATGCCTAAACCAGACTCCTAGCCTGGAAATGACCTAACTACCCTGCTTCCTAATAATGTCAGTATCTTGTTAACCAGAAGCCCCTTTTCAATTCCCTCTCTCTCTGCCAACTTGCAGATCTTGTCCACTTTGATATCCCTTCCATCCACATAGAACTGGGAGCGACGCTCCGCCTGAGCCCCCTGGAGCACACGAGGCGACACTCAGTGACAGACAAGAGGGACTCGGAGGAGGAATCTGAGAGCACTGCCCTCTGATGTGGCACCCTGCCCCCAGCACGCGTGTACATACATACATGGGCCCCAGAAACGCCGCCAGGAGCAGCGTCCCTGAGCTCACCGAGTACTCTCTGTTGGCTCTTTCCTGTCACCTCCAGTGTGAGGTTGGAGCTTGGCAGAAAACTGCAATCTCTGGTCCACGTGAGGAATGTTGGTGGTGCAGATTTTGTTTGTTCCTTATGGGTGGTGACTTCAGCCTTTCATTTGACCTTTGCCTTTTGACTTTGTGCCTATTTTGATCCATTTTCAGCCTCCTTGCCAAGTAGTACCCACCACTCCATCCAGGGCTTGCTTGTCAGAAATGTCTTTTGGGGTGCGGGGTGTGAGGGTCAGGTTGCCTTGACTGGGGACTGGGACAGGCACCATCAGGTCCTGAAGTATCAGCATAATGGCTAGAGGGGAAGCAGAACAGGAGGGGGACTTTCCACTCAGCAGGACTAGGGCTGGAATTCCTGGTCACTGACCTTGGCTTGCTACCCAGGGAAGGGCCCATGGAAAACCTTTAGACTACCCTTAATCAGAGGGCTTCAAAGTAAATGGTTTAAAACGTTGGCTTCAAAACTTGTATTTTCCCCTTCATGTGACCAAAAGTTCTCTTTTATCCCTTACCATTTTGTACTTCTGAATTTAAAAGAGGACCTTGACCATATCTGAAGGGCCCAAGGTAGCTCCCCATGCCCCCGAAACATTAGATCTGTCAGTCATTCTGTGCCTCAAGGCACTCAGCTTACTAGGAATGAGCAGTCCTGGAGCTGGTCTCTACATTCTGGAGGTTACAGCTGAATAGCAATAATTCTGTGCAGGTAGAGAATAAAACCAGCCTGCGGAGACTCTGGTCCAGCCCGTGGGCCTGCTTTGCTCACCAGCACCCCCTGCTCATCCCTTCTCATGAAGTCCCATCCAGTTCTGGGGAGGAGGGTTGGGAGGCACTGGGAAGCCTCTGTGCACTTTGGGATTAAGAGAGTGAGAAACAGATCTGGGCCATGCATGCAGTGAAGTTTCAAATTTTATCCTTTTAAAATAGATATAATATACCTATACATGATATAATATTTGTATATATGAAATCTATATTTGTTTAATTTGAGCCATTCAATTGAAACTGATGTACAGGTGTACAATGAAAAATTTAAATGCTTAGTTATTTTTCCCAACCGTGTAAAGTCACCCTTCTCTGAGAGTGGGATTTGCGGACTTCTGATGTTACAGCTTTGCTCACCTCCTGCCAAGGGCAGTTCAACCCCCAATTTGTAATGGAGCCCGGGAGTTGACAGTTATCTTTACATACATGTACAAATTGTTGTCAAAAGTAATGTTATTAAAATAGATTTATTATCCCTGAGCTTGACATATGTTCTTGTTTTACTAATAAAGCTGTGGGGCATTTATCAGTCTCCCGTGCTGCATCAGGACAAAGTCTGAAGGTTGCCAACAGAGAAGGCCCAGTCCTTGCTCTTTGTCTCTCTCATTGTGTCACCTGTTTACAACCTCTTCCCAGGGGGTGGCTCAGCAGTTATGGCGCTTGCCTTGCATGAGCGAGTCTATGGGTTCAAACCCCAGCACCCCGTACACAAGTGTCAGAGCAACAAAGTCCACCACATGGAAACCTAAATAAAATCAATTCTCTCTCACTGTCCCTCTCTAAAAATAAAAATAAAAGTAAATAAAAAAAACTCTTCCCATATTCTCCTGGATAGGGAGAAGATATAAATACTAGATCCAATTTTGAAAATTCTCTTTTGAGTTTCAAGCACTAACCACTGTTTTGAAATAACATAAGGTCAAGGAAGCCAGCTCAATGTGACATTTTTCAAGTTTCAAGGGCAAAGAGTGATTCTCATGTGGCAACTGAGAACAAATTAGTCATTTCTACTTTTTCCCAAAACAGAAGATTTGCATCCCCTGATCCCTTGCCATGGCCACATTCTCAATAAATGTTTGAAGCCACTGCTGTGACCTGTACTGCTGAGCTTTCATCAAGACTCAGCAATTGAGAGGTGGTGGTGGCTCCCCCCAGGGACAGGCTCCAAAGGTTTTGCCACTTGAGCTTTCCTGGGCATAGGGGGTACCTGGCATGTGGCTCTGAAGCAGCATCAGGATGAAGCAAAGAACTCGGGATTCCAATTTCAATCTTTATTGCATCTGACTCTTTGGAAACGCTATCCCTTGAGTCTGGAACACGTAGACCCAATGTCACCTGTCATTAGACTTGTCTGATGAGCAGAGGGAACCACTTTGTTGCAGTAGGTGAGGAGTGCTCCCTTGTGTTTCCAATATGACTGCTTGAAAACTGACTGGCACTGGAATTCTAGTTGTACCAGCTTTCTTCTGTTTAGCAGCCTCCGTCCTGCAGCTGTGCCAGGCACCAGTCACAGGAGGTGTCTTGCAGACTGGTGTTCATCCTGGAGCCCAGGCAACAGTGTGTTTCCACACACCCATCCCGAGTTGCCTCCTGGTTGGTCGTGCTCTCTGGCTCTCACCAGGAAAAGGAGAGTGGGTGCTGTGCAGGGCAGAAGGCACCCAGCCTTCGGAGTGCAGAGTGGTTCCAGACCTCTGCTAGGCTCTGACCTTCTTGCTCTGTGGGCTCTGTGGCTCCTCTGTGTGGGTACGTTTCTGCTGGGGCTCCCTGTCCTCAGGATGGTCTGCCTTCTCCTGCAAGAGGAGGGCTGCTCGCACCAGCTTCAGCTCCCGTTTCTCCCTGCGCTCTACCATCTCCTCGATGTCATCAGCAAACAGGGCTTTCAGCGGGGGGATCAGCTTGGGCACAGTTGGAAAATCACCAAAACGGACCTGGAAGGCCAGACAGAATAGGGGCACTCCTCAGAATGGCAGGCAGAGAGACAGGAGCTGGGAGTAAGGAGACTTGTGCTCAAGCAGCAGGGGCCAACTCCCCTTGCTTACACACCCTCAAGCCAAGTGACTATAATTCCAATCAAAAAAGAATGCCTTGTGAGAAGGAAGAAGCCCACTAAAGAAAGGAGCAGACGATCACTCCTGGCTAAAGGTGGCAAAACCATGCAGGCCTCAGAAAAGGAAAACAAAGGGAAGGAAGTGCAGGCTCTGGCAAACTGGCCAGCCTCTGCTGCTCACAGGATGTGAGCACCTATCTCAGGTCTGTGCTAAGGCTCCAGTGCTGACTGTGGGGCAGACCAGGCAATGTCCCTGGGACTAATGTCCAGCAGGCTTTGCAGGAGGCAGGTCTCTGCATCAGACCGTTTACAATGCTGGTTAATGGCAGAAAGACCCTCTTACCTGCATTGCCCCAAGCAGGAAGGGAAATGAAAGGAGTCAAGGTCCCTCTCCCTGCTCTGATCTCCAAAACACACAACCCATGTGATACACAGACCTTCATGTGGTCAAAGGCGATTCCCACTTTCTCGTTGAAGTCGGGGCTGAAGAGGGGTATCTTGGCATATCGCTGGCTGAAATGGTTCAGCATGATGAACTCTGCGTTCATCCGCATCCCCACACCGATGGCTTGCGAGGTAGTGCTGCAGGCCAAAGACAGAAGCTGAGCCACAGGCAGGGCTCCAAAGCCAACATCATCCCAGGCCCTGGCCCTGATGCTATTGGGGCACCCAGGGAAGGCTGGGGATATCTCAACTGGCACCTCTTAGGCAAATCCTTCCCTGTCCTTAAAGGAGGCTCTCAGTCTATGGTTTGTGCTGTCTGTTACCTGGGAAATACCTGGGTGCTTACATGGGTGAAGGCACATTTTCCTTGAAAGAGCCCAATATTCAGCCTTTCTCCTCACCCTGGACTCTGCCTTCTTCCCCTGGCCATTCCCTGATGTGACTTAATTGTTTGTTCCAGCCTATTTCTCATTCTTTAAAAACACCATGGCTCATCACTAAAACCTAGGAGAACTCTGCTAAAATAGAAGTAGAAGGCCTGGAGAGGCTGCCATGGGTTCAGGAAGCCCCCACAGTCCTCAGTAGGAAGGTAGCCAGCCCCATATCACTGGAGAGCATTTCTTTCTCCAGAGGCAAGCGTGAGGCTATTGGAGCTCTGTTTGATGGGGAGAAGTGGGTGATGGGCAGGAATAACTGATCTTTGCTACCTGTGTGTCTTTTCCACTGCTTCTTCTTCCAAACCATCCTCCAGAGTGGCTTCATGTATCAGGAGGGTGGCACCTTTCCCTGGAGAGAAAAACAGGCATTGTGTATAAAGGCAGAGTCCTCCGGGGGAGCAGTGTGTGGCTCTGGGATCCACAGTTGTATCCTGATCCAAACACTCAGCTTCCTTGGTCAGAAGACTGGTCTGCACATTAGGATGACAGCCACATGATGGGAAGGGGACACCAGAGTCTTCTGTCTCTGTGGAAGTGCCCTGCACACTCATCTACACGCACCTCCACAACACCTGCCCCCACACCTCACTAAGGCTCATTTCTTCCTCTACTCACCCATCTGGACCAGAGCCTCACAGGGCATGGTGTCCCCTGAATAGACCACTTTCCAGCCAGATGTGTGCACCAGTGCACAGCCGAAAGCATGCTTGCAGTGTCTCACCAAGCAGGTCTGAAACTGAAGGAGCAGAGGTGGAGGCTTTGAGCCCGGCCCCCACCGCACCCTGTTCAGGGTCTGTGAAGGTGCCCCTTACCTCTTCCAAATCACATGCTCCCAACAGTGACCTGATCAATCTTTCAACTGTGGGATTATTGACCTCAGCTCCTTTCTGAAGACATTTTGCAGGAATCATACTATAATAAGAAGCCAAATTGTTATAAATTATAATGAGTTTTAAAAACAACTATTAAACATCTAGAATAAAAACTCAGGTTTTTGGCTGGAGAGCCTCAAATCATTCTTACAATGAAACACAATTTCACCTGTATTCACCAAGCTGGGGAGTGACCAAATTAAGAAACTACTACTACCCTTGTTCACTACAAGAAACCTAGCAGGGTGCTGATGACCCCAAGCAGATGAACTCCTCCTTTGAGATGGGGAGAGGGCCAATTCCCAGCCATCCAGTGGATAATTTCTGTGCTACTAATATTTGGATGCCTGGTCCTGGAATTGTCTCATGGAATAATGCTGGCCAAAATCTAGAAAGTACTAAAGAACTGAAGTGAGTGAGGAGAAAAGCCTCAGAAAGCAGACATGAAGGGGAGGACTGTCAGGGCATCCCAGCCACCCTGGTGTAAAGATCACAGTCTGAATCAGACTGCCTGGAGGCTCACCTGATGTGGTGCAGCACCTCCTGGCACTGGTTGTGGTACTGCTGCAGCCAGGCCCTGAGCTGAGTGGGGGCTACCACCAGCAGAGGGTGCAGTGGTTTTCCCAGAGATGCCTGCAATGAGATGCCAGCGCAGAGTCAATGATGGAACATCTCAGTCAAGATGGTGTGAGGAGGGGCTGGAGCAGTGGCTCAGTGGTTCCGGCGCTTGCCTGGCACGCCCAAGGACACAGGTTTGAACCCCAGCACCACATACACAACAAAGTCTCAGAACAACAAAAGCCACATGAAAAACTAAATAAAATTCTCTCTCTCTCTCTCAAAAAAAAAAAAATGGTGTGAGAAGGTGCGGCTGATGATGTATGAACCCACGAAACTGAAATTGTCAGTCAAGTGCTAATGCTTACCAGAGCACGCTCTCTCTGCAGCAGGATATTCAGCAAGCCCTGGAAAGAAAAAGGAGAACTCATTAGTCAAGTCCAAACTCAACTGCCTTCTGCCACAGAAGAAGTTCTGGGGTCTTCATCTTACAGTATTTCTGACCTCAACCACTAGCCCTTCAGTGCTGCCACAGGTGGGGTATGACCAACAATGACAACTGACTTTGAAATGTCATGGGCAGAAAACAAGATGATCTGTGTTGGAGAAAGAGGGCAATGGATTGGGACCCAAAAACCCCTAGAGGACCCAAGCAGGGGCCTCATAGCCAGTGTCCTGTATCCATCCAGTTTTTTTAGGCCAAGCTTCTAGAGAAGGCAAGATTCAAGAGTGGGTCAAGCCAAAACCTGTACCGCCACATGAAAACGCAAACTGAAGGACAAGACGTTCTCATTGACTAGGACTGCCCTGGGGGCTTGTAAAAGACATTATCCCAGTGAAAGATGACAGACAGGGCTCTGGGTGCCTTTGGAAACAAAAAGAAAGCAAGCACGAGTGCACACAGGCAGAGGCAGCTCCTCCCGCAGGCCAAGGCTTCCAAGTTCCGCCCAGCACTCACCGTATGGTGGTCTGCATGCAGGTGGGACACAAACACAGCAGCAAGGGTGCCCAGGACCCTGTCCACTTGATCTCCGTAATGACGGCTCAGCTGCCCAAATGTGCCTTCACCACAGTCCAATAGCAGGGACTTGTCGGGGCTACAGAAGAAGGAGGAGTCACCAACAGGACAGCCTCTGGTATGCTGAAGTGACGTTTGCTTTCACAGAACAGGGACAGCTGTGCAAATTTCTAAGTCCTCCATAACCTCTTGTGCCTCTTCCTAGGGAGCTTATATAAAAGCCAGTTAATTTAACCATAAAGGTAATTTGAAATGAATAATCCTCTCTATATAAGAAAGAATGATCCTTGGAACCCTAAAGCCCTTTAAGTACACAGACCTATACAAATGTGGGCAGCCAAAAACAAAACATGCTTATGTGAAATCAGACAGTAATTTCATCCTCACAATGACTGATTATTTACAGCGAATGGAACAACTCCTGTGTGGGGAATACCAGAGCAGGGCAGCATCGTGTACATATGAGATTTTTCTAGTTCCAGTTGCAACAGGAACCTTCCCCTCCAAGCAGCTCTGCTTGTTAGCCCAGGCCCTCAAAGTTGCCCGGTGCAGGACAGGTTGCATGTGCTTCATCCAGGGTCTTGGTTAGCGTGGACTCTGGCTTCCACTCAGTCTCATTTGGTAGGTCCCAGCTTATGGTGGCTTTTTGTTTTGGAAGCATTGCTCTAAGGTGGAGAGTGCTGCGCCTTTCTGGTCATCTTCCTTTCCAGGAGCAGTGCTCAGCTCCTCCCGTCTGCAGGGGCAACTCAAGACTAGATGTGGCCCTCAAAGGGAAAGCTGGCTGGGAAAGGCAAGCTGGCAATCACGTCTTCTGACTAACTTCAGCAGCTCAAGAGGGAACTCTCAGGGTTTGGGGATTAGAAACCAGAGAAGCCCTTTGCGCATCCCAGCTCCAGGGAAGGACAGCTTACTCCGAGCCACTTTCCTGCATTTGTCAGTCATAAGAAAAAGATGCCCTGGATCTGCACATTTGTGATCTGAGTGTGTGTCATATTACTGTGTGCATTTACTACACTGGTTATTTATCATTTCTCATTAGTATCTAAGATGACAAAGTGAAATTGAAAAACAAACTTGGTACTCTACAGTCTTACGCCTCATGTACACATCTGCAGAGGCGCTGTGTGTATTTCACCTGCCTTTGACTGATTCATCTCTCCGCAGATAAACGATGCCAGGCAATCCCAAGCGAATCAATAAAAAAGCATGTCAAGGGGAATCTAATAAAGAGGCTAACCTTAAAACAAATGTACAAAATCCAAAAGCCTTTTAAACACAACAGCAGTAAGTAGTTAAAGGGACAGCAGAGCAGTTAGGACACTAATTCAAATTTTGCACCTGCTACTTATTGGCTATGGTACTAGAGTGAGGAACCTCTCTGCTCATTTTTATCAATCAATAAGATGGGTATTCACTACTTCATCAAATTAATGTGGAAATTGAGATAAGTTTTAGCAAGGTGCACATCATACAATATTATCAGCTCTTTTTATTAAATATTATAATGGGGGCAGACCCCACATCATAATGGTATGGGTATTGGGGATTCCCAGAGGCAAAAGTTGTCTATTGAAGCTATAAAGTGTAAGCATAATAACCATACTCTCTGAGGGGTACAGGCTTTCTGGGAAAGTAGTAATACCTTATGTTGACAAGGGTGGAGCTGACATTTCGAATCTTCATCGGGATGGCTGACCCTGTTCCCAGGAAGATGATTTCTGGATACTGGCTTTTTTCCTCTGTAGAAAACACATAAAATAATCCATTTCTTTGGGTCAAAAGTGAACCAATCTTCAACCATGACCAATGTAAGAAAAACAGTTAATTCCAACCTCCCAGGATGGGTGCTAGTGGACTCACACAAGGGCTCCCTCGTCATGGTGGGACCTGTAGGGAGTTTTTAAGGCAAGAGCCACGTGGGAGGTAGAACAAATGCATTCTACAGTTTTTCTTAAAGAAAAACAAGCAAAACAAAACAAAACAAAACATTCCAATTCTTTTAAAATAAATTAGGGGGAAAAAAGGATATTTATTCTCTGAATTGTCATTTACTTCAAGGGAGTGGTACCTACTTTGCACCCAGGTTTTACTACAAGACCACATACTTCACTATGGCTCTCACAACTTCACTGAGTAGGAAACACCCTGCTGTAGAGCGAGGGAGCCGGCTCAGAGGACCCAGTCCCCATGGAGACAGTGAGAGGCAGAGCCAGGAGTCAGATCCAGAGAAACTGACGATTCCCAAGCCTGGCGACCCTTCCTTGGTCTCACCCAGCCCAACAGACACTTGTGCACCTCTGCAAGCATCCCATGAATGAAATGGGTCTTTCAAATACACAGGAGAAAGCCAATCATAAAAAGTAAAGTAACTCCTAGGAAGTCAGTCTTCCCAAATCACACCCGGGAAGAAGAGGCAAGGTTATGCTACCTCTGTGGCTTGTCTGTTGCTGACCTCCACAGAGAAGCAAGATAGACCCTTTGGCTAGATTAAAGCCCCCAACCCTCCTTCGATTCCAGCATTCTCTTTACTTCTAGCTTAAAATAACACCAGAAAAACCAGTAAGAGCAGAAGTGACAAAATTCCTTTCACTGCTTTCCCTGACAGGGTGATGAAAACCCAAAGAGATAAGCCAGAATCTTCCATGGATATTTATTAACAAACCCAGGACCAGATTCCAAGTCAGCAGAGGCCCAGGACAAAGCCCTCCACAGGGACTCATGGATCTCAGAACCATTTCACTCATGTGTGCTTGGGAAGGACACCTGAGGGTCACCATAAGACTCTGAATTGACTGGTCCAAGGTGGGACACAAGACTGAAATTCTTGAATTTCTCCATCCCACTCCCCCAAAGGCTATGATTATAATATAGAGTCAAGGTAAAGAAGCCCTAGATTAAATAAATAAACCAGGTTAGAATGTGCCCCATTGGTTCTCTAAGGATGTCTGCAGGTGAGCAGAGCCAGGAGAGAGGCTGTCCTTGGTCCTCCACTCACCTGCAGGGGCTGGGCTGTTCTGCACGCTCCTTCTATACTCCTGCACACTGTCCTGGAAATTTGGGAGCTCCAGGGCCTCAGCTACGAATTCATCAGGATTACAAGTAATAACCGCATCCCTGCAGAGAAAGGCACCTCTGGTGACTAAAGGGTGTGTATGGACTCAGCATACACTGGCTGGGACATATAGAAAGAATCCATGGGGACCATGTGCAGAACCTCCTTTGGATCAAGACTGAACGCCAAATGATGGAGTTGGGGCAGTTCTGTTCTGCCTCTGGAACCTTCCTCAGCTAAGTGAGTGGTATCTCAGCAAGTTATGAATAACTCCAGCTTCTCACAACATCTCTCCACCTCAAAGTCTGACAAATGTGACTACTGATGCCCAGAGCAGGATGATCCTCCTTGTGATGGGGCCCATCCTGTCCATCAGCACTGGTCTCTATCTACCCACTCGTGCCACTATGTCACCCTATGCTGTAACAATAAAAAAAAGTCTCCAAACACTGCCATCAAATGACTCCAACTGAAAAGCAAGGGTCTTTGGAGCTGACTCTGGAAACTTTGGCAAAATGCTGAGCCTGACACAGTAGCTTGGAGTGGAGCCTGAGAGCCTGTATCTCCAACAAGCCCCCACCTAATGCTGGTGATGCTGGTCCTGACCCCAGAGAGCAGCAAGGACTTAGACTGGTGACTCCTTAACCTAGCTGAGCATCAAAATCACCTGAGCACTTGTGAAGTGAGCCCCTGGGGCTAAGTCTCAAGATCCTAACTCAGCAGGTCTTGGGCAAAACCCAAGAAATGTATTTTTCACAAATAACAAAGTGAATATGAATATTGTAGGAAGGTCGGTCAATCCTGTATGTAACAGCCTACCCAGACGGTGACAAAGGGACAGCAGTAGGCTCTTCAGCTCAAGATGGCCCCTGCGGGCCAGAGTTCTACAACCAAGAGTACCAGACCAAGGCTCCTCAAGAATGTTGACTATTCAACCACAACAGCACACGTGGCCAGTCATAAGCTAAGATGGTCTCTTCTAACCGACACTGTGGAGAGCAAAGGAAAAAAATGCCTCCAAATTCAGATCTCAAAACAGAAAATTAAGACGTGGGGGTAGTGAGCATCTTCTGCTTCACTGACTGGAAGTGGCAGAGAGATTTCAGGTGGCAATATATAGTTATCAGGTGCCTGAAGAAGGGTTGCACTTGACTTGGTCATTCCACATTTATGAATGACCTTTAGGAAACACAGTTCTACTCCAAGATGCTTGTACAAGACATTTACTATTTCATTAGAGCAGCAAAATGTCCCAAATAAGTAAGCACCCCTATCTGCAATACCAATAAAATTCTTGTTACTGGGGAGTATTTCATGATACAGGAAAAGACTGATAATATCAGGCCATAAACTCACTTGTGTATTTAAATACATTCCCATACACACAAATTATAACCACAAAAAGTCAACTAGCACTCTGTAGGTGGCAGGGTGAGGGATGACTTGCTTCACCATGCACCTCTTATTTTCTGTACTGTAAAACAATGAACACTATCACTGTTCCCATAAATACCTATGCTGGCACACAGCTATACCCACTCATTTATGTACTGTCTATGGCTCTCTTGTGCTATGATGAGAGTACACCACCTGTGACAAAAATCACTTGGCCTGAAAAGCTTCCTGAAATGTGTGCTACCTGCCACTTACAGAAAAGACTGCCCACCCCCAGCCTAGATGGTTCCACTGGCTCAGAGCTACGCACACCTCTGCCACTCCCTTCTGGGACGCAGTTGGTACTTGAGGAGGCACTGGCCCCGGACTGTGGGCACATGGAGGGCAGGGGTTTCTTCCTGAAAGAGACAAAAACACATTCCATGGTGAGAAAGAAAAGGATGGCAGCCAGGCTTACAGGGACTGTTCTGGGACGCTACCTTACTCTGGGAATTGCTGAGTGGAGGGAAGATGTCTGGGTGGATGAGGTTGAGCTGCGTTTGAATCTTATGACTGCGAAGGTTGTGGACTGATGTACAATTCTCATTCAGGATCAAGTGCTGGGTGTCAGGCCCAAACCTAAGGAGAAATCAACCACACATTGACAGTGTTCTTGAGGAAACGATTCCACCCAGAGCAACACTAGATTGGGAGCACTGCTGTGGATGGAACTGTCCAAAGAGGTACATCACTTGTCCTCAAGCAGCTACTACACGGGCAGAAACAATCGTACTTGTTCTAAGGCCGGTGTTCTGTCCCTATTGCAGCTGCCTTTGGAATGTACTAAAAAGAATGGTGGAAAAACCAAGAAAATTAAGATGTTCAGATAGGGATTTTAAAACAAAATGGAGTACAGGGTGCAAGATGAAAGGCATGAGAGAGAAACAAGATAACACATGACAGTGCAAACCCTCCAGGAGTGAAAGATGAAGGGAAATGAAAAGCAAGAGACTGCCAGAACGGAGCAGAGGGAGATGATGGAGGTGTGTCGCAAGAAGCTGAAGAACTGCCCAAGGTCACCATGCACCCGGGCTCAGTTCAGACTCTTCCCTGCCCTGCTCCCTCTGCTCCCCACCCCCGGTCCTGGGTACTGGCCTTGGCCAGAGAAACTATGAGAAAAAAATAAAGTTACTAAACTGTGGTTGAGAACGTACAAATCATAGGCATGCTGGGCATCATAAATCAGAGGAAATGAAATGGCATGTCAAAGATTTAATATACTACCTGACATTCAGTGGGCGTTCAATAAGCCAAAGCTACTATTTTATATTTGCAAGTATCTCTTTTAGGACACGGAGTTTGCTCAGGCACCACCTAGAGCATGAGGGATGTAAAACTGTGAAATCAAGCCCTGTACTAGAGGGACATATGTACACACTGCACCACCTACTGGTGGCTATTTTTCTCAGCAAGTGATAGAGATGAATGCTCCCATGACAGGAACCCAAAGGAAATTCAGGCAGGAACAGAAGTGAGGATAGGTAGCACTTCAGTGGGAAGAGGAAGGAATACATCACCACTTGGACGAGTTGCCCATGTGCCCTGGGCTGGGCTCCATACCTCTCCATCCACTGCTGGTATCTGCTGTCCATGAGCACGGAATCTGGAGTTATGTGGACCACGAGGGCAACAGGGTTATCACCATTTCCTTGGTACCTGGGCAGAAGGAAGAGTGGCATTCTGCTTTATAAAGTGGTACAAAATCAGGATATACACAAACAGGGACGATACAGCCAGGGAAGGTACCACCGCCTTTATACCAGGCTTGGTCTCCCTAAGCTGCTCCTAGTAGTACCTAAGCACTGCGGGCCCCAGGACTGGCATCCATGTCACCTACACTAGCCATGTCCCATACAAAGAATTCCTGGTTTAGAGAAGCTGTTGGCCTGGCTGAGCATTCTCCGGGCTACCCTGAGGTGTGAGGCTCTTCCTGGTCTCTCCCTCCCCTGTGGTGCCTCCTCTTCCTTCATTTCTAACAAGCAGTTAGTTCCTCCGTCAATGCCCTACACCTCCGATTCCATTCTGGTATCTGACTTCCAGAGGTCCTGAGGCACCAAGATGGAAAATGGAAATTGCTGAAAATTCCACCCTCTAGAGAGAAGACAACTATTAACATGGTGATGTTTTTTCCTTTTAGTTCCCTTAAAATTGTCTTTACACAGTAGGTGCTTTTATTTATGTCACTCTACCACCATTACATAAATACATAGGGCTCTCAAATGACACTTCAGTGACTTGAAGTAGTTGTGCTGCCTAAACCTTGATTGAAACTCAAAGTCTGTGCCACCGGGGTAACCAAATTCACACCTAGAGAATAAAGTGGGCCCAAGAAGAATTCCTAACTAACTAGAAAGGGGTACCACAGCCGAAAATGATTTGATATATAAGTATAATAAAACAGTAAATAAAAATTTACAGATAAGTAAAAATTAGAAATTGATATAAACCATTAAAAAAAGGAAAAAAAAGTTCAAACAGACATCTTCATCAAGATTCTACCCAAGATTAAAGCTTAACTGTAAAACTGGTTGACTTTTTTAGGGAAGAGAACAGAATGGCACTCAGGCAAGGAAGATGGTCCCAGGCCAAGAATCTGTCCCTTACCATGGTCTCAATCACTGTGTCCTACCCTCATTTGGTTCAATGTAGGGAAGTAAAGAAAAGTCACATCGGTAAAAATAATTCAAATAATGAGCTGAGACATTAATTAGAACTCAAGAAAGTCAAAGAATTTATTCTACACTTTGTATTCTTAAGAATTCTACTTGATTTTCTAGTCTTTGGTGATTTCTGATTTTCAGTCTTTTCTAATTTCACTTCAACACTGTGTACACCACAAAGCCCTCTACCTACCAACAGTGAAATAAATCCTAACAGTAGGATTAATACACATTTCAAACCCATACACACGGATTCTCCATATATACAGCTCTATCCTCAAGATGCTCCTGTTCATGTAGGCTGGGCCTCCTAAGCAGCTCGGGTCTCACCACTTCTACCCAAGGGCCCTTCAGTATTACCTCTTGAAGGTGGCATTCTCACAGACGGGCTGAATGAATCCTTCATCTGGGCATTCGACCACAATAAATGCAACTCCAGGATCTGGGGGTGTGCAGAGCTCTTCAGGCAAAATCTGCAAAATCAAATGGGCTCCTGATGTTCTCCCAACTAAACAGCCTTCAAAAGGCAGCTGCTAACATCACACAACCCATATCCAAGTGCGCAAAACACAAGGCCGACTTCCAAAGTCACCACTACACTTTTCCTGCTCTTTGTTTATACTTAACTAGACAACAAGGTGGTAGAGACACGTCAATCCTACAGTGGTCAGGAATTGAGGCTTGGTATTCAAGGATCTCTTTAGTCTGCAGGCACTGGTCCTTGCATCCTCAAACACCAAAGAAAACTTCATCTTGTTATTGGACATAGTGGCATTCCTTTGGGACATGCACCCAAAGTCCATCCATGTGGAGTCTGTTTTTGGACACTGCCCTGTGCTCTAGCACAAGGGAAAGCATCTATCCTTGCAGAAGGAAGACAAAGAGATCCTGAACAGATAATCTATAGAAATACCCAAACACAGCAGTGTTGATATGCAGGACAAGAGTTAAGAGTCTCATCATGGAGCCAAGATATAGGATTCCAAGCTGTTCCATTTCCTTCAAAAGTAGTGCTTACAGGGCAGACACTGGCTCTGTCCAATGTTCCAGGCCCTGTATGTATGTAACCACAGAATGATGATGGAAAACAGGCACCTCACCTCTCTCCCTTCATGGATGACACTCTTCCCATCCTTAACAGCAGCAATGATGGGTGCAATGGCGGCTGTCCCACTGAAATGAAGAGGCAAGTCCTCTGTGAGACGCACTCTCGTTAAGAACAACGGTGCACCCAACAAGTCCCCAGCAGCTTCATCCCTGACACTCACACTGGGAGGCCCAGGTCCTTTGCTTTGAGCACCAAGAAGTTTCCTTTCTTCAAGTGAAGCTATAACGAAGAGAACGGAAAAGCAATTCTAGTGGCTGAAGAAGGAGCTTGGTTTTAATCAGTTTTCTTAGAGGGGTATCTTTCTGGTTTTCACTTTTTAAAAATTATCATGCTTTGCATATAGTTCATTAAAATAAACTTGTTTCCAGAAGGTATAACATATTCTGAGTAAAGTCATTCATTTCGCAAAGCTTTAGGACTAAATCCTGCATGACTTAAAACAGTGTTTTATTTCCTCCAACATTAACTCATTATAAATTTAATAAATTATAATTATTTTCCATATCAAAATTAATAAAGGTATCCTTAAGTATCCTTCAGGAGAAAATCAAAGACACTTGGGTTCTGTTTTAGCATTCTATATTTACCAATTAATAATTACAGGATTGTGACTAAAACATTGTCTGACAAGGCAATGGCCATGCAAACTGCTGTATAACACAAACACTCCCCTGACAGTAGTAAGGCAACAAAAGAAAGGATAGGTTTCTCTCATCCTGCACCTTTCAAATATCTGGCAACATAGTATTATTGCTTTTATAATGAGAAAAAAAAAGTACTGCTGCTTTTACAATGTTATTTTGACAATAAATTCCCAATCTTATCTTGTTAGAAGGCTAAACAATAATCCTATCGCAAAATTTCATAATCATAACCCTGTACTTAAACTTCCATTTAAACATTTTTGGGATCTATATATTTCTGTACAATAACAGAAAAAAAAATCAGAAATGATCCAAGATGTTAACAGGTGTTTGTTTCAGTTATATATTTGATCTCCATTTTCTTTAAATCTCTTTTTTCGTTCTTTCTTCCTTTCAATCTCTTTTCCTTTTTTTTTCTTTTTTTTTTTTCTGCAGTACTGGATATTGAACCCAAGACTACTCTTCCACAAGGGCACTCTTCCACTGGGCTACATTTTATTTTTTACTTAAGGCAGGATGTTGCTAAATTGCCAAGGCTGGTCTGGAATTTGTGACCACCTGCTTCAGCCTCCCAAATCCCTGGAATTACAGGTGTGCATCACTATACCCAGTTTTTAAAAATCTTAACAAACTATTTGTATTTACTTTTAATTTCCTAAAAATATGAAGTTTACTCTTAGGATGAAATCTCAAATCTTGATCTCATTCTCAGGATTCTGGACTTCTCCATTTTATAAAATACTGTTCTTAAGGAAGGTCTCCAGCTTCAGAGTATGTACATCACACAAAGATGCTTGATTTAGCTGACACCTTTATAGGTGATGTCAACAAGCATTGCAGTGAGCATACATGTTCTCCATACACCCAAATGAGGCTGAGGATGAAACTAAATGTTTCTAATGTTAAAAGGAACTTATAGACCTAAGGCAGGGAAGAACCATCTCTTCAAAAGCTGAATTCAACCCACAGAGATCTGTTCCCTACCTGAGGAATACGGGGTACTTGGAAGACAGATGAGAACCAGAATGCAAACTGACAAGGTCTCAAAGCAGTCCAAGGGCTGCCCAAAGCCCACGCTCTTCTATCAGATGTGTTTCTCAGGCCCTGTGCCAAGCCTACTTTCTCTAACCTCTGACCCCACAGAACTTGAATTAGCCCAATGTATAGCTATCCAAACCCTCATCTGAGAAGCAGCAAATTAACTAGTTTTCTTTCTAGGGAAGAAAGGCTTCAGGCTGCCCTAATGAGAGCAGCCCTCAAAAGCAGCAGCAGAGTGCAAAGAAGACAGAAAAGCCAGAGCAAGCAGCCTGCAGCTACTTAATGTCAGAGTCTATAACTCCAGAATATATGTTCAAAGACAACACAACCGCTAGAGTATCTAAGGGTGAGCCTATACTACACAAAAACACATTTCATCATGCTCACAGACCTACTCAGGAAGGAAGGAAAATCTAATACAATTTAAGGAGTACCATGTAAAATAGTCCTAAACACAAAAGTAAGATGCCTATTGACAACAGTACTTAACTTTTATAAAAATTACAACTGCCATTCAAATAGATTGATAGAAATGATGCTGGCAATGATCCTGCAACTCATGTTACTACTAGCTGCTCATGATTGTTTTCACTTGGAAGTATCAGAATCTGGATGAAAATTGCAAATATATTTTAAAATCAACATTACTTCTTTAACAAAATAAAAAAGCCCACAAAAGAATAATGTAGTCTTACCATAGATTTGGCAAAATAATTTGTTATATAGGTTGTACTATAATAAAATTTTAATGTAAAGCTGTTCTAAAAATATATGATCTTAAAATGAGCTTATTGTAATAAAAATTTTTAATGGAATTTGGCTAATTTCAGAATGCAGATCTAGGCTTTTGTGATAACTAGTATTGAAATTGATCTGATAGTAACATCTTAACTATCACAGTGAAATTGAGTAAATTAAAAGAGAAGGAGTTTGAATAAAGGCCGGATGGACAGGAAAACAAATACAGCTTCTCTCAACCATTTCTGGTCCAAAAGGACCAATCATAGGTAAATATAAAATACATGAATAAACTGATAGAGCATTTAAAAGAATATGAAAGCATAGGTAGCATTTTGAGAAATAGGGTATCTCTGCTTCTTCCTGGCACAGGTAACTTAAGAACTGCTACCTTCATATTACTGCAAAAGTGCTAACCAGAGGTCCCCAACCACACTTGGTCACCAGGCTTACAGCCTGCATTTGAAGACGTTCTTACCTTACAGACAAAAGCTACCACCAAGGAAGGGTCCCTTCCACTTATTCTCCGGTTAACACCTGAGAAAAAAACACATTCAATTATAAGGTAAAACCAATTAGCACTTGACACCTAATTTTGCATCATAATAAATTAAATGGGCAATATCATCTCAATACAAAGATTGAAAAAGAGCTCTGCCTGATATTCCACAGACTTCTTTTTATCCTAATTGTGTTGATATTTGAGTAAATAAACAATGCAAAACTTCAACCAGAAAAACTTCAGAATGGCAAGCAAACTTCTTATAAAATGGCTCATTTTACATAGGAGTGAGGGAAACTATGATGTGCCTGGTAAACAAGAAAAATATGAAAATAGGACAAATGCTGCTAAAAGGCCTTCCTGCAGGGAAAATGTGGGTGTCAGTCTTTATCCCATCCCATCTAAAAAAAAAAAAAAAAAGAGGGCACTCAGGTTCTGTCTTTCTTGGACACCAGACAGACACACCTCAAGACAGGTGGAGGAACTGATCAAGCTTTGCCCAACACTGGGCAAAAGAATCCTTGAGCAGTCCAATTCCTTTGATACATCTAACCTTGGACTTTTAATTCTGTTTCCCAGTAGGTTGTCATTCTGAAAGAAAAGGTACAGATTCATTCATTGAATTGACTGTTTTGTTCAACTTAGCAGTTATAGTTTTTGCATTACTGAAAAACTAATATGCATTAATGTTCCATTAAAGAAAAATAAAAAAACCCTGTGTATGAATGACTTTGCCAGGTCCTGTTCTCCTCTGGCTAACCTGAACACAAGGCTGAAACTTGGCATTAAAGCTCAGTACTACACCTTTGTGACAACCTGTGCCAAGGTATGACCTGCCATGGAAAAAGTATCTGTTTTACCAGATAGTTTTCTATGATAATGATTCTGATTCAGAGCATTAAGAAGCAAACAAATGTCATTTACAACACCATGGATGGAACCAGATGACACTCTGCTTGGTGAAATAAGCCAGACAGAGAAAGACAAACACTACATGATCTCACTTATATTGTTGACGTCATAAAAACAGAAAGGCAACTGCCAGAGGATGGAGGCAGAGGGAAAGGGGGACATGCTGATCAAAGTGTACACAGGCAGAATAAGTTTTAGTGATCTACTACACTACATGGTGATCATCGTTAATAATGTATTATTTATTTCAAAATTGCTAAGCATAAATTTTTAATGTCCTTGCCCCAGAAAAATAAGTTTGTGAGATGTGGTTATGTGAACTAGTTTGATTGAACTTTTCTACATAGATCAAAACATCTCATTCTACCTAATAATACACACAATTATTATTTATTGATTAAAAATAAATTAATCTTAAAAAAAATACAATGTATTAAGACATGGAAGTCCTTTCCCAGCAGGGTTATACCATTGCCATCTGGAAGGTGCTGCTCATTTGCAGTTGATCCAGAGTCTGAAGACTGTCCTGGGCTAAGCCTGTGGAGAGGCCTTTCTGGGGTCTGTGATAGTTGGTGCTCCCCATACCTCTGTTCACCTGGGAAGTACAGGAAACCATTAAATTACATAGCACACAAGGTGAGCTAACAGCCAAAGTCTGGATGTTCACATACTGGAATGCCAGAATGCCAATCAAATCATAATACAGTTTTACAGTAGAAAATAACTAGTTACCAGTCTACCTGGTCTCTGGGCATATTTATGTCTCATTCATTCACAGTAGAGATTCAACAACTGCTGACTGAAAACTACACAAGATGTAAGTGGGTTCATCATCATCCTCACTCTTTGTAAACAAACTCTCCAAAGGGTACCCATCTCTATGAGAAGGACAGTAAGTCCACAGTCAAGAAAAAAAATTTTTTTTGATCTTCTAAGGAGCTGACATACTGTTGATAATCTCAACAAAACCCATGTTCGCTCCACCATGAATGTTCATTCACTTAGGACCCACTAAGTGCCAAGAAAAAAATGATCAGAGAAACTGAACAAGTTAAGCACTGATCAAAGAAAACCACATAAAAATAAACTGTTACATGCTATGGAAGGCAGAACAGAGTGCAAGACTCATTTCTTCTCTTGCATTTATAGACTGCAGCCTTTTAGCACTTGGCAAACATCTATGTTAGCACTGCTGAGTAAATGCCCCTACCAGTCAGGATTCTCTTCTCACGTGGGTAGAACTGCACACAGGCTGTTTAGCCAGATAAGGACCACAGTGACATGCAGAGTGTCCCTGCAAACCACACCATCTGGCTTTGGTACCTGAGAAACTTTGTAGGAGCTTCTGAGTCCAGATAACACCCTTTTAAGTTGCAATTATTGGTATCCACTAAAAATTAGTGGCCCATGCAAACCTCTTCAAGAATCTTTGCAAGAAGGTATTAAGATCCATAGCAAACAAACTCAAAGCAATGAATGTGTAAATCTGAGTATAATCTACTTCCTTACAGTGTCTGATTACATAATATTCCAATATAGTCATCAATATTCATGAGTTCAACATATCTGTCCCAGAATATAAGCTTCTTAAATTTCCTAGTCATGCTCAGAATACAAAACAGGATACCCAAAACAATTATTCAAAAGTTTCTGGTTTTATCCATATTTTCCTTACTTAAGACCTACAGCCTCCTCCCCCTGGGAAATCTGGCTTTTATACTCACTATATATGGGAACTTGGTGAACTGTCATGGTCTCATCCTTGTATTCTGGTGCAGAGTGGGGCCGCACAGCTGTATGGAAACAAGTCAGGAAAGTGATTGCATTAATAAAGACACGTGAAAGAGAACTTTCAGGATTGTCAACCGTGAACAACTGAATTGCCTTGGAATTCTGGTGGGAATCTGCTACTGAAACTAGAACTTCTGAGATTAACATTTTTAGAAAAGAACAAAAATGTATTTTCATCAGTCATTAATATTTATATAGTCAAATGAAAAGACATACTGTCTTTTTTTAAATTAAAAAAGAAACCAATACTGTACTGAAATTTAAGAGTCCTAAGTTAACAAACAGGATTATGAGGCCAAAGAATCTATTATCTCAATTATGAGAGCTCACATACATTTTGAAATAAAAGATTAGTGTGGCTATAAAAGAGGAGCATTAACAAGCCAAAGATGTACACTGGCTCTGTACGAGAGACCTGCTAGCATCCTCAGATGCTAAGCACTATGAGCCTCCAGGTGCAGCTAGGGCTGAGGTTCAGGTACACAGATGGCCACAAAACCTTCACACCAGTTCTTCTCCTGTAAGAAACTCAAGGCACCATGACTACCTCTTGGATGAGAGAAGGAGACTTGGAGCCTGAAGAGAGACTGTTACATCCCCAGCACACATGTAAGCATGCTTGTTTCAAAGTACTCAGAACTTCCTACCCAGTTTTTTTGTGGTGTCAGATGGGGAAACAGAAATTGCAACAAAGTAATATTTTAAAATTCCATCTCAGGTAGATAAAACATTTGATTTTAAGGTCTGACCTGAGCCTGGTTGTAAGGGATTCTAATTTGACATATATGAGCATATATTAGAAATAAATACCACACAATGAGTCATAGTTAAGGACATACCCAAGTCTATTCCTTTCAATGGACCAGAAAATATTTTGATTGCTTCTATGTATTTTTCCTAAGAAAGAAAATAGAAAATAAAGTCAGCAGTCATGGTTAAACAAATACAGAATGCAGCAATATATTCAAATATATAAGTGGAGTCATCAGATAACATAAAACAAATGTAAATAAGTATTCTGAACTTCATATCAAGACATATGGACTGTGTAACAATGGAGAGCAGCTCTTGAAGCATTTTAAGTTGAGAAATGACTGTATTGACATGTAGCTGCTGTGCAATAAATGGCTTACACGGCAGCAAGAACAGATATGGAAGGCTGTTATAGACAGGTATGGTTGACAGATGATGAAGACCTCAAGGAGATAAACAAATAGATGGATTTCAGACATTATTTT
Source organism: Aplodontia rufa (assembly GCA_004027875.1). Classification (NCBI taxonomy): domain Eukaryota; kingdom Metazoa; phylum Chordata; class Mammalia; order Rodentia; family Aplodontiidae; genus Aplodontia; species Aplodontia rufa. Next base: position 7,451 of record PVKS010007722.1, on the reverse strand, counting down.
GGAGATTAATAGGACTTGGTGATTGGTATGAAGCATCCGAAATTTAATAAGAATAAAAATTGTCATTTATTAATTATTTATACTTACTTGTTACCAAATATCTAAATAGTGATTTAATGCAGGATATATGTTACCTCATTTAATCTTTAACACATTTAGACAACATAGCCAGTTTATAGATGAAGAAACTGAGCTTTAGAGAGGCAAGTAACTCATTCAAGGTCAGCTGATACAGTTTTGAATTTGGATCTATTTAACTTGAAAGATGAAGTGTTCACTGTACTATGAGTTATATCTGGAAGGCAGAAGAGTGACTTGCAAAAATAACATTCTTGTAATTAACACTAAGACAGGAAGAGTTGGTTTTGATAGGTGAAGTCAGACAAGACTCACCAGTTGTGGAGGTCCAGAAAGTACACACTTTGGAAGCCCGGTTTCCTTTAAAGTAAGAATCATACCTAAAGAGAATGAATACAGTAAGATCTCTGATTAACTTGACCTGTAGTTACTGCCAGGAGGAGCAACAACCATTACTTATCTAGTTATTTACCTATGTGCCCTCATTCCATCTTCTAAACCGTCATTATATATGTCCTCCCTCCAAACAGTCATCAGGCAGCAACAGGAGAGCATAAGTGATGCTAACTAGAGGGACGAAGGACATAAACACTTCCCCAAATGTATCTGGAACAGACCGAGCTGATGTGGGGTAAGGGAGGGAAGCGCCTACTAGGCAAAATTTATAGTGGGGCTCACTCTCATACCTGTACAAGTGAAGGAACTACCTTACAGTTTGCACCCTAGGTACCTGATGTACATCACCCAGGTCAGCTCTGAAAATAGGGACCAGTCTAGTATGCCACTCCTTCCTACCCATATTACCAGGCTTACAGAATCTGGCTGCAAAACAATTCTGACCTTCCCAGTCAATGGACATGAACAATGAGATACCCAGAATAGGGCATGCCTGTGTATAGCTGCTGATGCCATTTATGTTCAATATACATATACTTTAAACACCATCACTACACGCTCCAGTTAAAGGCCCAGCAACCTAAGAAACGAAGTGAATGACAACACTGGGAGGCAATATCCATGTTAAAACCTGCCCTTCTGAGTCACTTTTTTTTTTTTTTTTTGTGGGAATGAAGACTGAACCCAGAGGCACTCTACCTACATACACTAACTACTCAACTAACATCCCCAGACCTTTTTCTTTTATTTTCAGACAGAGTTTTACTAAGTTGTTGAGGCTGGCCTCAAACTTGTGATCCTCAAGTCTCAGCCTCTCCAATATCAAAGATTACAGGCATGTGCCACCACACCTGGCCTTAGTCACAGCTTTTGATGCTATGAACTACACCTCACTGGGCTGACATTAGAAGAATTCCAGCTCCCCTGGCATCAGAAGAGGGGCAAAAAAAGGGAAAGGCAGGTTAAAATTCCACCTGTCTCTGATTCTACAGAATACTCACCACACAATCCCCCAACATTAGACCAGTGCATTCGAGTCAAGAATATGTTGTCCAAGCGAGCAACTTTCAGTCTAAGAAAGAAAACATTTAAACAAGAGAAAAAGGATTGACCAAAGGCAATTTGTGCTGTAGAAAGACACCCACCTTTTATTTCAGCTTTCAAGTCCCATAATCAACTCTACCCCAAAAGCAAATTGTTGACCCACTTGTGTTCCTGCATGAGTCTCTGGACGCCTTCTCCACAGTTGAAAAGGTACCTACGGGAGGAACATAACCAAAAATACTCAGAAGCGTCTATCCTGTAAAATCTCTGACACCAGTGACAATGCTTTTTTGTAGACTCTGAGCCAAATAATTAAAGCCCAGGTTGTACAAGCGGGCTGCATTTGTGCTATTTGGACGGTAGGTTTGGAAGCATCCGTAACAGGGGACTGGAGACGTGAGGGCCTGAAGAAGATGGTTGGGGGCACGATGGGACTTCTCCCCCATCAGCCAGTTTACAAACCTTTCAAAAACTACACACCAACCAAGAGACCCGGCTTTGGAGGGCACGGGAAAAGAATGCCAAGAGCCAGCCTTGGCACAATGATAGGAAGAAAGAAGACGCTTAGACTCACGTCCTAAGTTCTTCACGGAGGCCTGGCAACCTTATGGACCAAGAGATGTAAGGAAACTAAGGTCTCCCTTCCAACAAGAGAACCGTTGCAACAGTGAAATCCCACAAGTGTGCAAGTGGGGGAAACCCAAGTCAGGATGGTGCCGCGAAGCTCCAGGGGTACACAGCTCCAAGGGCCCCACGGCCGCGGCAGGGCGGGGCGGGGCTCGGTAGGGGACACCACAGACCACCGGTCCGACCCCGGGCATGAAGCACTGACCGGTTGTACTCGGAGAAGACGTAGAGTGCAGCGCCCGCGTCACGGGCGCCGGCCGCCACTACCTGCAGGTACACGGTGTTCGGGCCCCCAGGTCCCCCTGACGGGCCGCGCTTCTCCCGTGTGCGCAGATGTCGCAAGGGATCCTTGGGCGGCCGCTGGCGGCGGGCGGATCCCTGCGACATGGCGCGCCCAGCCACAGACCGCAGCAGCGAGCGAAGAGCCCACATGCGCCTGTCTCCTCCTGGGCTGAGAATGCAGCCGGTCACCTCGGTCCTCGTGCCCCAAGCTCCGCCCGTTCGCTCCGCGTGGCAGGTTCAGCCAATCAAGGCACAGCGAAACGATAGGCCCGCCTACGCACGGTTACGCATCCAATTGAGAGGAATCTTGCCTCTTGGGGCTTGTCAATCGGCAGCGGCCATAGAGTGAGGGAATGCTAGAGCGTCGAGGGCGCCCCGCCCCTTTCCTACGGTGGCTTTCCGAGTCAAGTTTTTCCGGAAACTGTCCTTCTCGTAGGGCGGGACTTCCTGGGCTCGGGGTCACAGGAAGCAATACTGGGAGAAGGCTGAGGCTTTAGGTGAGGAGCGTGCGTCAGGTTCTAGGTTCACCTCACTTCTGAGCCGTGCCCTTAGGCAAGTCATACCTTCGGAGGTTTACTTTGTTCTTGTTTGTGGTAATTTTGAGGATTAAATGCGAGGAGATAAATTGCTTTGAACCGTAACATAGTCTAATCAGTTGTAATTCATGTTTCAGAAGATTGTTCACGGTGGCTTTTGGAAAGAAAAGTAGAGAAGTTAGGAGTTTTCTGGAGCAGGTGACCTTGGTCATTTATTTGTGATGTTGACGTCTCCGAGCCTCAGTTTCCTTGTATGTAAAATGGGGCTAGTTAACAGTACTTAAGGTTTTTAGAGGGGCTGGAGCAGTGGCTCAGCAGTCACGGAGCTTGCCTGGCACGCTTGAGGACGCTGGTTCAAACCCCAGCGCCACCTACGCAAGGAAGTGCCACTTGGTAATAGATTGACAGCACTTTAAGTAGCACAGCTGCAAGAGGCAACTTAAAGAGAAAATCAGCTGTTCCAACCCACACAAAGTATATTTAAAGAAACTCCTGTGGCTGGCTGATGAGGTGCATACATGTAATCCCAGAGGCTTGGGAGGCTGAGGCAAGTTCAAAGTAAGCCTCAGCAATTTAGTGAGGCCCCAAGAATCTGAGCAAGACCCTGGCTCAAAATAAAAAGGCTGGAGATGTGACTCAGTGGTTAAATGCCCCTGGGTTTAACCCAGGACCAAAAAACAAAAATAAAAACAACCCAGAAACTGCTGTGGCTAAAGAAATGCTGACCATGGACACCACAGGATTAGATGTCCCCAGGTGTGCCCTTTGAGCATCAAAGACTTACTACCCTCCTACATAGCTCAGGAGGATTTCCCCCTAAGAGATTTAAGTAAAAGTCACAAAAGAATACTAACATAAAAACCGGTTATGGAAGAGTATGCCCCATATGAAAACAAATTTTGTATGTGAAATAACCTTTGCATTGGAGGGGAAGGAAAACTGCGTATTTACTTTAGAGGGCTGTTGCACTGGAAAGATTATGACACCACTTTCAACCTAGAATGAAGTCAATGCAGTCAAGAATAAAGAGAAATACATTTATTTAGGACTAATTAGTATTGCAGTCTGGGAAAACACATAAGCAATCTAGAAAATTTGCTCTGAGGTTTTACAAGATGGTGGCAGTATTTATAGCTTTAAAATGCAAGGATACCAGAGATTACATTTGTTAATCAGGATTTCTGATTGCTGCTGGCAAAAATTAAGCTGTTTTCTAAGAAAGTATCAGGTGTGGTCTCAGTCTTTGGGATTTTGAATGAGGGCATTCTTGTACATTAAGTCAACAGACTCCCATGATATGGTTAGCGGGGCCCTTCTGACTCCATTTTAAGTGTCCCCAAACAACACTACTCCATTTTTATTTTTTTCTTTGTCTCCTCCATCCTGTAGGTATTCAAAATAAAACAATACTAAATTTTTAAAAAAATATTAGGAAGTGTGATAAAAGTGATTTTTTTCCATGATGATTACTTTGATCTTTTTTTTTTTAATGTATCAAATTACACACAAAGAAAACCATTTTGGATCCTCCATTTTTTTTTGGTGCCCTGGGTGCATATCTGTCAGGTAATCCCAAACTGCTTATATTCTCAAAAATGTAGGAAAAATAACATCTGGTCATTTACTTAAATGAAATTCTGAGAACTGGATAAAAAAGGGATGGAAGGCTTGGGTGGTCATCAGGTTGCTTTTAGGGCCTAGTGTATCTGATACCTTGGGTCATATTTTTATTGATAGTATATGAAGACAAACTTGTAACTTCCTCAATCTAAGGTTTTACTAGAATGTAAATTCCCTGAGGACAGGATTTTATCTGGTTCTCTGCTGTATTAGCTTCTAGGACAAGGCCTGATTTATATCGGATACTTAATATTAAGAAGTTAGGAAGAAGCAAATAACTTAAATGCAGCTGTCCTTTTGCTACTGAGAAGGACCCAAATTCAATCATAACAATAGCATGTTACTTAAAGGGAATTAGTTGGACTGCTATCTTCAAAAGTATAGGTCAGCATGTCATACAGAAAAGTGCCACCAAACTTGCTGAAGTGGGGAGATCCCTACCAACAGGTCTTCAGAGAAAATGGAAGTTGAGGTGATGGACTTTTAGAACTAAATGATACTGGCAATTAATGTAATCCAACCACCTCCTCTTGCTTTGAGTGTCTTAACTGTCTGTTGCTGTGTATATGATCTACCCCAAACCTAATGGCTTGAAACCACTTCCAATCATCTTATGGAGGTTTCACTCAGCACCAATGGTATTATATTTGGATATGGGTATCCTCCAAACGCTCACATGCGAGATAATGCAGGAATGTTCAGAGGCAAAATTATTAGATTGTGAGCACTAGCCTAATTTGTTGATTAATTCATTTGATGGATTAATAATCTGAATGAATGGATGGATGGTAACTGTAGGCAGGTAGGGTATGGCTGGAGGAAGTAGGTCACGGAGGATATGCCCTTGAGGAATATATTATCCCTAGTTCATTGCTCTCAAGCTCTCTCTCTTTCTACATCCTGTGTCTTTTTTGTTTGTTTGTTTGTTTAAGAGAGAGGGAGAGTGAAAGAGACATGGGGGAGAGGGATTAGGAAGGATATCTAGGAGACTGGATGGAGGGAATATGGGAATGTGGGGGAATCAACTCAGAAGGAGATCTCTGACCTCCATGAGAAGTTCATTTACCATAGGGGTTCTTTTGGGGGAAACAGAATCATGGGGAACCCAAGGGGGGCATCCATGACATGGCATCAGCATTGGCTAACTATGTAAATATACATTTGTTCATTGTTTGATAATGATTACCCCTCAATTGTAACTCCATATTCAACTAATAAAAATTTAAAAAAGAGGGAGAATGAGAGAAAGAGAATCAATTTTATTTAATTTTTCATGTGGCCTTCATTGCTCCGAAGCTTTGCTGTGTACATGGTGCTGGGGTTTGAACTCACATACTCGTGCATGCCAGGCAAGGGCCATAACTGTTGAGCCACTGCTCTGGCCTGCATCATGTGTCTTAAACTAACCAGTATTCACCATGTCCTCTTCCATGATGTTCTGCCTCACTTGGGCCAAGAGCTATGGAGTCAGCCAACCATGAGCTGAACCTCTGAAATTATGAGCCAAAATAAACTTTTTCTCTTCTAAATTGTTCTTATAAGGTCTTTTGGTCATAGTGATGAAAAACTGCCTAACACAGATGGCTTATCTTTGTTCCTTATGGTGGCTGCTAGAGTGGCTCAGTGGGAATGGAGTATCTATTATGATTTGGATAAAAGGTGTCCCCAAAAATGTAAATATGTAAGATAATGCAGGGGCACAGAGGTAAAATGGTTGGGTTATGAGAGCCTTAACGCAATCAGTGAGTTAATCCCCTGATAAGGATTACCTGGTAACTGTAGGCTGGAGGAGGTGGGCCGTTGGGGGTGTGCTTTGAGGGTGTATATTTTGTATCTGGAGTGGTTTCTCTCTTCGCTCCCTAGGGCCATGCCTTCCATCATGATGGTCAGCCTTACCTCCAGCCCTGAGGAATAGAGCTCGTCTTCTGTGGACTAAGTAAGATCTTTTGGTGTGAGCCGCCAAAAAACTTTTCCTCCTAGAAGTATTCTTGTTGGGTTCCTGGGTCACAGCAATGAAAAAACTGACTAAAGCAGGATCCCGAATGGCCTCATTCACAGGCCTGCAGCCTTGGTGTTGGCTGTAAATAGAGGTGACTTCTTTCACTTCTATACAGCCTCCACCCATGTAGACTGTCCTCAGTCAGCAGTCACACTGAGCTTCTCTGCAGGTTGGCCAGCTTCCAAGAGAGGGGAGTGAAACTGTAGTATTTCCAAAGAGTTAGGCCAGAACTCAAAGCAAGTCACAGGATCCACTAGGTTCAGAGGGAGGGGAAAATAGATTCCACCTCTTGGGAGAAGTATCAAAGTCACACTGCAAAATGGCCCTGGGACTGGAAATGTTACCTAACAGCACCACGGAAGAGGCTAGGCTGTAACCTCACTGCTCCAGAAATATCTGAGGTCAGTTGGTAGGAAAATAGGTTTTATTCAAAGCCAGCTCTGAAGAAAGATGAAAGAAACATAATTGTTGCAATGGTTTTATTTCCAAAGTCCCTGAAACTAAACAGAACATTTTTTTTTTTTTAAGGAGAAAAGACAGGGAAGTGACAAAAGGGAGGATTACACCTGTTTTGCCCTCTTAGGAATAACTGTGGCCCAAAGGAATTCTATAGGTTTTGCCTCCTATGAGTCCCTGGAGCCTTCTTATTACATCAAAAGGAGCTAGAACTTCCTGAGGCCAGCATCTGTTATCTTCCAATTTCAGGGGTGGCAGGGGGTGATTTTGTTTCAGAAGGATCTAGGCTTTCTTGGAACCCTCTGATTATCCCATGAGTTTCTATGAAGATGTGGCTACCAGGCAGAATAAGCTGGCCAATGAACACTAGTATATGTATATTTATGTATATATACATATATACATAAATATAT
>PVKS010007721.1:0-71580 GCA_004027875.1 Aplodontia rufa | reverse complement strand
TAATGAGATAACACAAGTTTATTGGGAGAAACCTGTGGAGGGGACCCCAGGAGAGTCTGGGACCCCATGTCCACTTACAGACTAGGGGTAGATGTAGAGGGTGTTAAGGAAAAGAGGCTCACCGTGTTGCTAGGGAGTTGTCAGGGGAAGGTCCTTTCTTATGGAGTGTTTAGGATTTTTTTGCACGGTGGTGGAATATTGTAGGTGGATCTGGGGTTTAGGGATAGGTGGGTCTTATTCTAAGACGGAGGATAAGATTCAAAATGGTGTTGCCTGGGTCAAATTCTACCTAACATTCCTGCCTTTTTCTTTTCATTTGATAGGAAAAGAGGTGAGAGAAGGGGAACTGATGTCTCTTAAATTACTTCCTGCTGAGAGGGGGCGTAGATTGAGGGCTCCTGTTGGCATCAGTATTGCAATAACAGTTCTTTTTTTTTTTTTTTAAGAGAGACAGTAAGAGAGAAAAGACAGAATCAATTTTATTTAGTTTCTCATGTGGCTTTCGTTGCTCCTCCAACACTTCATTGTGTACAGGGTGCTGGGGTTTAAATGCTTAGTCCTCACACATGCCAGGCAAGCACTGTAACCCCTGAGACACCGCTCCAGCCCAGGTATTGAGCAGTTCTAATGTAGTAGCATTGATGTTCCTCTATGAAAAGAAGGTGGAGAGTCAAAACAGGGAGGACCCAGCAGCAAGGCCGATAATTATACAGAGAATTGGGAAGAGGAAAGGAGCTGGGCAAGCCTGCCCAGTTAGTGGGTGAATGGATGTGTTAATTCTGCATAGGAAGAAGATTGCTTATGGTCGAGGCAGCCAGAAAGGTGATAGGAGACAACTTGTTTTAGCTGAAGGCAGAGTCTTGTAAGGGAATTTTACTGGGACTGTAGTGGGTGGCCACAGTGGGCTTGGAGTGGTTTCACACTGTGGATGGCCCTCAGGGAGGACTGACAGGGATGTTAGTGGGTAAGGAGCTTCTGGTCAACAAAGAGGTTAGTGGAGGCAGGAGTATGAGAAGCTATGGTGGGAATGAAAGTGAATAGAGGCATTGAATTTGGTTAGGGTGTTCCTGCCAAAAATACGAGTTGGGCACCCAAGCATGAGAGGAGCCTTCCAGTCAGGCAGCCAAAAACAAAGAGTTTTAGCCTAGGGTTTTAACCTGGGGGTGGGATCCCTTTCTCCATTGCTATCTGCTTATAGATAATCTATCTCCTGCCTCAATTACCGCTCTGAAGAGATCCTTGACTGCTGTCAGAGCCAAAGGGTGATGATCATCTGGTTTCTTCATGCTGATGGTGGGCATAGGCTGTGTCAGTCAGGGAAACTCTCCAGAGGGTCTATCTGGGGGGCCTCAGTAGAAGCTGGGAGGCAGCTCCACAGAGGGTCATATTTCCATGGCCATCTGGTGCTTAATGGGCTCTAGGCATCTCGTGTATCAGAGCCGTCCAGAGGTCCATGATGGTGGTTGGCAGGTGAGTGGACATGGTGTACATAGGGAGAGAGATCATGCTAGAACAATAAACAATGCAACAAAACATTATTTTCTGCAAGCTGTTAGTACAAAAACAGTCAGTGTTATCAGCCAGCCTTTGAAGGGAACTTAGTGTGTGGTCTGACGTGTCATTTATTTGTGAGTGGAGGACATTCAGGTCCTTAGAATCATTGGTAGTGTTGCTAAAAACACATTTCATTTTTACAATGGCATACATGTCCCATTGAGTTGGGGAATGTCATCTGATTTCTGCAATGTAGCTTTTTATTGGCATTACCTCTGTGTTAACAGAAGGATCCATATAGCTGTGTCACTTAGGACTCTCTTGGTAGTTAGTTAGGGCTTTTATGTGCCATGTTACACCTTTTTAAAAAAGAGAGAGAGAGAGAGAGAGAATCAGTTTTATTTAGTTTTTCATCTGGCTTTTGTTGCTCCAACACTTTGTTGTGTTATGTTTGCTGCTGGGGTTTGAACCAGCATCCTCACACATGCCAGGCAAGCACCATAACTGCTGAGCCACTGCTCCAGCCCCATATTACATCTTTTAGATTGATCTGAGGAATAAATAGTAGAACTATTTACCTGTGGGGAGACTGACAAACATAAATTTTGAGTCATATTAAAAGAATCCTTTTTTTCTTTTTAAATGTCCATGTATGGCTGTGCTTTGGTTATAACTCTCCTGCCAGGTGTTTAAGACCAAGTTGGTCAAAACTGACTTTTTGCCTATCTATTAGAGTCAGCTGAGATTCCTCAAGAGGCCACTCTGGGGACATATAAGGAAGGAGCCTCTTATCTCCTTCAGCTTTCCTCTACCAGTGGTGTCATCTGCCAGGATGGGTCAGAGTCTTGCAGACCACATGTGGCTTCCCTTGGAAGCCTCAGGGATCCTCTTTGCAGCATGTACACTGGTTGGCTGCTTTCTCTAGGGGCCTCATGATCCCCCTGATCAGGAGATCGCATGACTCAGAGATACAAGGCAGAGGTTGTCCCATAGTTCTGTGGGTCCTGACTCATCCTAAAAGGCCAGGGCCAAAATATTGGCTGCTTTTTTTGGCCCTTTTACTTCCTTGACTGTGATCTTCAAGTTTTGGTTTTAAACACCCAGCAGGCCAGTTTCACCAGTCTTAAAGTGGGAGTACTGGACTTTAACTTTATAGTAACCCCTTTCATTTAATTCAGGTCAGAAACACTACTAGAAGTTATTATTACATCTTATCTGTCCTGTAGGTGATGGTGTGTCTTTTCAGGTTTTTCTGTTAGAATTAATACTTCTGCAAAGCATCAACAGATAACAGTTATAAATTTTATAAGGAAAATACAAACTGGAATTAATAAGCCCCAAAACATTTAGTTTGCATTACAGCTTTAAATCAAGAAACAATTTCTTAAACATTAATGTCTTTGGTATCTATTTTGCCTCCTTGAAGATCTGTAAATCTATCCTTTGAACACACCTTAGATGAGCTTCAATTGATCCTACTTTTGAATCATCCTAACATGGAGGTGTGAGGCAGAGACTCATCTCAGGCAGGTGGGGCTATACTCAAACCTCTGTAAGTTTCCACATTGTCAACCTTCAAGCAAAACAAACTCTCCCTATTACAGATTATAATGGGCTATCTAATCACAAAGCATTACATGACAAATAAGTTTTTAACCTAATTTGTTGTTTCCATACCAGTCTGAAAAGAGATTATTGCTGTAGACAACTTTGGTCTGCAAACACCAACTTGGTAAAGTGCTCTCCCAAGTTTCATATTTCAAAAGATTTGTGTACCTGGAGGACATGAACAACACTAATATACAAAGAAGCCAGTAATACCATCACAATTACACTGATGTCCTTATATTAACCAAGTTTAACCCTTGAAGCAAAATTTACAATACATAATGCACAGTAATAATCCAAAATTGGGCTGGAGCGGTGGCTTGCGGTTACAGGGCTTGCCCAGCATGCACAAGAATGCGAGTTCAAACCTCAGCACCACGTACCCAACGAAATCTCAGAGCAACAAAAGGCACATGAAAAACTAAATAAAAATTGTTTCGCTTTCTCTTTCTCTCTCTCTCCCTCTCTCTCACTGTCCCTCTCTTTTTATTAAAAACAATCCAAATTTGTTTATTTCACCAGAGATGACCCTAAACAATAAAACCTGACACCAAGGTTTATCTTGATAGATACGAGCAGATCAATGTTTTAAGAAACCTTTTGTTACCCATTGGTTCTGGCCTATCTCAATGCATCAACATTTGACCTTAGAAAAGAACCTAAAATAACTTCAATTGATTGTGCTAACCCCAGGCAACCCTATCTGAAACTTCTTGAGATTTACCCTTCACAAACATTGTGCTGTTGAACTAATTTAAGTCACCTGAACCAAAAGTTAATTTTAATGTATGAGCACTCTTTTACCTATATGCCAACTCTGGTACCATGCAGACAAGAAACATATGTAGACAAGACATAGACACAACATACACAAGCGTACACAAATATGCATAAAAATTGACAGGTAACAGATTTGAGAGCTTTTAATTGCCCTCTGACTGAAGACAGAGGAAAAACAAAGGGCTAAAAAAAAACTCTAGTTAGACAAAACAAGACTAAACAAAATACATGGATTTAGGCACGTAAGACCAACGGTGAGACAGAGTTGGGGTTTTAGGGACTTGAGAGAGAATTGAGGATCAGTAGGACACAGTAGCTGGGAGTAGCCTGAGCACCAGGGCACACATGTGGAAGAGGCATTTCTGCAGAGAAGGGGAGAAAAAGACAGTTTGTTCACTAAGAAAAGAGCACAGAAGGGCTGGAGCTGTGGCATGCGCAAGGTCGCAGGTTTGAACCCCAGCATCACTTACACAACAAGTGTGTCAGAGCAAAGAAAGCCATATGAAAAACTAAATAAAATTGATTCTCTCATACTGTTCCTCTCTCTCTTTAAAAAAATAAAGAGCACAGAAAAGAAATGAGAGCTCCTTTGCCCATTTTATTCATCCTTCCGTAGATCCCAGGTGAGTCCCTATAAACGAATAGGGAGGGTAGATGGCTGGGTTCTTGCTAATGAAGAATGAGATCATGAATATGGGATCAGACAGAACAAAGAAACAGATTTTTAGAGTAACAGAAAGGAAGCAGAACTCCTAAAGAGGGAGGCGTCCCAAGAGAGGGATGCCCTGATGGGTTTCTCGTTGAGGAGAAGAATGTGAAAAGCTGAATGAGGTGAGCAGAGAAAAAGGTCTGGAGGAGAGGGACCAAGCCTGGGGCAGAAACCTGGACAGAGACCTCAGACCACTTGCCTTTTCAGTGGAGAGTTTAAGATCTCTGAGAATTTGGAAGTCAAATGTGCCATTTTCAGGGCAGCGATTGCTATTGTCCAGCTTATATTGGGGCCAAGCAATATTACAGAAGAACAGTAGTCTTTTAGGTTTGACTGTGTCTTGGAAACCCAGAGTCTGGATATATTTGAGAAGGCACCTGAAGGGGGTGTCTCATGGAAGTTTTGAAGCATGGCCCATGTTGGACAAAGTAATCGAGGAGGACCCCCAGGGATTCTGGCAGAGAGAAAGACCAAAATCAAGGGGCGTCCCCACAGGTAATTGGTTTCTCTAAGGGTTTCCAGAAGGACCAAGGATCGGTAGGCAATCTTGGGCATCTCCAATGGATGCAAGTCCTTAACCTCCCAGTGGTGGTCGAGATTTCTCTCACCTAGCACTAGGATTTTTCAGGAGGAGCAGTATCTCCAGAGAGGGAAACAGACAAGGATTCCTGAAATCCAGAAGAGTCAGAGGGGGGTCACTCACCCAAAAAACAATGGCCGTGATGGATGTGATGTCCAGCAATGTGGATGGTCCTTACTGGAGCGTCCGGAGGGAGAAGTGGTAGAAAAAGAAGGAAAAAGGAGGGGGAGAGAGAGAGACAGACAGACAGACAGACGCATCAGGTTGAGGTCAAGGGAAGGCGCAGAGAGGCCACCCTTGGTGGGAACCTCGGGACACCAGTCCAGAGTTTCAGCACCAAAATGTAAGGAAAGAAGCGAGTGGAGGAAATAGAGAGGAGAGCGGCGGCTCAACGGCAGCAAAAGTTTCTTGGGAGAAACCTGCAGAGGGGAGCCCCAGTAGAGCCCGGGACCCATCTTGTGCTTACAGACTGCGGTAGATATAGAGGACTAAGGGGAAAGAAGATTAGGGCATTGCTAGGGAGTTGTTAGGGAAGGGTCCTTTCTTATGATGGAGTGTTTAGGGTTTCCTTGCATGATGGTGGAGTATTGTTGGTGGGTCTGGGATTTAGGGAGAGGTAGGATGGGTTAAGGGATAGGTTGGTCTTGTTCTAAGATGGAGGATAAGATTCAAAATGGTGTTGCCTAGGTCAAGTTTTGCTTAACATCTACCACCTCCAACCTTGGCCTCCTGGGCTAGCCAGGCCTGTTGGGAGCTCACCCTCCTCTCCTGCCTCCCAGTTAGGAAGCACTTCCTCATGCTGCATTTGCATTGTGTAAGCAATTCACTCCCCAAGAAAAGCCAACTATTTCCTCTTATCTTATTTCCAGCCTAAGAGCATAGCTATCCTATACCTCTCTAACCAGAGCTGCACCCCTCCATAATAGCCAAGCACCCCACGCTCTGACCACTTGCCTCCTATCTCTCCAGAACCTGGCTCTGACAATTCTTGGACCATGTAAGGATTGATAATCTGTTAATCATGGCACCTTTGGGGCTGCAGTGGTGGCTCAGCAGTTGGCGCACAGGCCTGGCATGTGCAAGGACCCGGGTTCAAACCCAGGCACCACAATCACAACTAAGTGTTTGAGAAACAAAGGCCAGATGAAAAAATAAAATAGAATTGATTCTCTCTTCTCTCTCTCTTTAAAAAAAAAATCTTACCACCTTTGCTTGCTTCCTTTCTTTCTTCTTTCGGTGCTAGGGAGCTCTCTGCACAGAGTCACACCCCCAGCCCTTAGCTCTTCCTGGCCCTCATATCCTTGATCACCTTACACTCTAGTATTATAATCACTGTTTTGCAAACAGCCTTCACTCTGCCTTATGGTTCTCAGCAGCAAAAACTCAGCTTGCACCCAAACAGCTGAAAATGAAGAGAAAAAGATGCAGTGGCCCTCACTGACCTCACTTACAGTTCATGTTTTCTTCTTCCATCCACGCTAACCTTACCATCCTGGGTACTTACTGCATTCTTTCTACAGTACCTTCAAGACTCCAGTAACTTCTCTTGCAGCCTGGCTGTCAGCCTTAACTTTGCTTCCCATGTCACATGGCAAAGAAAATCCATCAGAGAAATGCCACCTGTATCTCTAGCTAAATATCTAATAGGCGATTGCATTTCAAGTTTAATGTGTGAACAGATCACATGGGGATCTTGTTAAAATGCTTGCTTTAGTCGGTTGAGATGGGGCCTGAGATTCTGCATTTCTTTTTATGAGCTCTGGGTAATGCAGCAGCTACTGACCCACGGACCACACTCTAAATAGTGTCCCAAACTTAACTCCTAATCCACACCCCCATCCTCACCTCAGTGTAAATGAGGATTCAAGCAACTTTCTAGGAATCCAGCAAAGAGGCAAAGGGGCAAGATATTCAGGACTACTTGAGTGTTTTCCAATAACTGGAGTATCATTTTGATATTTAAATGAAAATGAATTAAAATTAAATTAAATTTAAAGTTCAGTTTTTCAGTTGCACCAACAAATTTCAAGTCTCAGTGGCTACTGGTTACCATATGGAACAGCACAGCACATAAGCAACTATGCTGCCATCCACTGGAGTCAGAGTCTGGGTCACAATTCATCTTGGTCCTCATCCCCCAGATGCCTAGCCCAGGGCCTGCACCTAGTACTTCTTATAGAATTGAGTTTGCTTCTAACCGGCCAAAAATAGACCTCTAAGAAGGGCAGGAGTAAGGCACAGCCAGTTCCCAGGCATGACCACTAGGGGGCAGGATCAGGCCATTATTGCCTGGCAAGAAAAGGGTGAAACCCAAAAAATATCCACATAGACTCAGGTGGAAGATCAGTCCGCTCTGTGTTTTCCATACTGTAGGAGAAATCAGTTAATGGGTCATAACCAGATTAAAAAATAAAAATAGAGGCTGGAGCAGTGGCTCGGCAGTTATGGCGCTTGCCTGGCGTGCAGGAGCACGCAGGTTTGAACCCCAGCACCACGTGTACCACAAAGTGTTGGAGCAAGGAAAGCCACATGAAAAACTAAATAAAGTTGATTCTCCCTCTCTCACTGACCCTCTTTTCAAAAATAAATAATAAATAAGACAGACTAGATGAAAATTTTGTTTTGTGATACTTTGTTTTAGGTTTATTTATACTGTATACGTACAGCGTATGGGTTTCATTGTAAAGTGTATTTCTTTTTTATTTTTTCCTCTTTTTTGTTTGTTTTGTCTGTTTTTCCTCCACTTAGCTGTATAGGTGGTGCTGGGGATCAAACTGGAGTCCTCGCACATGCCAGGCAAGCACTCTGCCACTGAGCTACTCCCCAGCCCTCAATTCATAAGTTTTAAATAACTTTTTCATTTTATTTTATTTTATTTGCAGTACTGGGGATGGAACCCAGGGCCTCACCCATGCTAGGCAAATACTGTACTTCTGAGCTATATCACTAGCCCTTTAAATAACTTTTATCACAGAGTATTATTCTATTTTATTTTTGATGTTGTTAATTTCTTACTGTGTCTGATTTATAAATGAAACTTTGCCCTAGATATGTATGAATAGGAAGAAGCTGGACTGTACAGTTCTGGTGCTGTCTGCATGTCAGGCATCCTCTTTGGTTCTTGGAACAGATCCCCATGGTCAGGGTCTACTACAGTTCTTTCACCCAGCTCTACTCAGATTGCCAGTTCAAGTACGTTGTGTTTCCTGGCACACCTTGGCTGATGCACTTTCTCCCCAGGCTGGCAGCAGCAGAGTTATCAGTGGCAGAATGGACTTTGGGTCCACCGAGACCAGAATTGAGTTATGATTCTGGTGTTTGTGAGGTCTGTGCTGGGGTAGGCCACTCAGCCTGCTGGAGCCTCAGCTCTTTTCACTTTCATCTCTAATGACCTTACTTACACAGCTGTCAGCACAATTAAAGGACACGGCACAGAGGGCTTCCCACAGGCCTCGCACTCTGCTCTGCTCTATTCTTCCTTTCCCCATAGTGGAAAACATGTTTATTACACTTCAGGTGTCAAGCGAGTTGCTAGGTGTGGGGAGAGCCAGAGACAAGGAGCAAACAGCATTATTTGTGCCTATAAGGAGGTCACAGGCTTGTGAAGAGACATAGTGCTAACAATCAGAGAAATGAAAATCACTGCAGTCAGAATAGCAAAGATGAAGAATGCAAACAATAATAGATGCTGGAGGAGTCATGGGGAGAAAGGAGCACTGTTGCACTGTTGGTGGGACTGCAGACTGGTATGGCCACTCTGGAAAACAGTGTGGAGACTCCTCAAAAAATTAGGGATGGAACCACTGTACAACCCAGCTATCCCGCTCCTGGGTATTTTTCCAGAAGAGCTAGAATCAGCATATTACAAAGACACAACTACATCAATGTTTATAACAGCTCAATTTACAATAAATAAATTATGGAATCAACCCAGATGCCCCTCCCTAGATGAATGGATCAAAACAACTGGTATATATGTACAATGGAGTTCTACTCGGCTGTTGGAAAGAACGATATCATGGCTTTTACAGGTAAATGGATGGAAATAGAAAAAAAATCATGCTGATCGAAATAAGCCAAACCCAGAGACTTAAGGGTCGAATGTTTTCTTTCATTTGCATAAGCTAGAGTAAAACCAAGGGTGGATTAAAGTTAGACAAGTTTACTTACTAGACACACCAAATTCAAAGTATCACATAATCTGGTGGAACTATAGCTATGGGTGGGGGAGGAGGCAGGGAGAGGAGAGAGGGAGAGAGGAGAGGGAGGGAAAGAGGGGCTATTAATTCTGTATGGTACACTTGACTCCCCCGAGAAGCCAAATAATACTCATGTAGACATTTAAATTGTGAAAATTAAAAAATTAATATACATGTATATGGACATTTATATAAGTAATAGGGGGCATTACAGTGGAGAAAAGAAAGCAGGGGTGGGCAGAGTGGGGGAGATCCTGAATTAGAATCAGGCTGTCAAGTTACATTACCATTATTTATGCATATATGAGTGTGTAGCAATGAATCCCTTCAATGTGTAAGAACATGCTGAACTAATTTAAAAGAGAGAGAGAGGGTGGCCAAGGGGGCCACCCCCATACCCCAGAGTGGGAAAGCAGCTACTTTTCAAATCATTTATTTCTGTTTGACTATAATATGGCATTTTTTCCTGGGTCTGCAGATAGATTAATGACCAGGCAATATAAACATTTATTTATTTTGCTGTGTTAGGGTTCAAACCCAGTGCCTCATGTATGCTAAGCAAGTGTTCTACCACTGAGCTGCAGGCCCAGCTGTTTGAATTTATTTTTAGCTCTGTAGGAGCTGTACTCAAAGGACAGATCAGCCTCTCAGAGGACTGAATTCCCTCCCTCCCTCCCACCCAGAGCCTGCTAGACTCCCCAGATTGAGAATTCAAGGCTTTAATTAGTTACAGTTACTCCTGAGAGCGTATTTTTTTAATGTCCCCTTGGGTGTGTTGGAGCCAGAGGTACCTGGTACCTTAATAAACCTGCCTGAAGGGGCTGAAGTGGTAGCTCAGTGGTTACGGCACTTGCCTGGCATGCGCAAGGACACGGGTTTGAATCCCAGAATGAAGGCCACTTGAAAAACTAAATAAAATTGATTTTCTCTCCCTCACTGTCCCTCTCTCTTTAGAAAGAAAGAAAGAAACCTGCCTTAAGCAGGGCACAGTGGTGCACACCTGTAATCCCAGTGACTCAAGAGATTAAAGCAGGAAATCTGTAAGTTCAAGGCCAGCCTCAGTAACTTAGTGAAACCCTGTCTCAAAATAAAAGTGGTAGAGCACATGCCTAACATGTGTAAAGCCCTGCATTCAATCCCCAGTACTGAAACAAAAAAAAGGAAAAAGAAATCCAGGTGACACAGGGCAGAGGACCCAGGACAGCAGCAGTGCAGGCTAACTTGAAGGGGCCGGGGGCACATGGGCATATAAAACACTAGAAAACTGGATCGAGACCATATTTCTAAAACAGGTGACATAAATTTGATTGCATAGATGCTGGCTTCAGGCAGAGGGACACCTGATTTGGAGCAGGGCTTTGAAACCTTCATCTGAACTATGTAAGATAGATGAGGCTAGAGATCCTGGAGGGGCCAGGTGTGAAATCCCTAGGGTCCCATTTGGGGCAGTGTCAAAAAGAAAGGATCATACCCTCTGTATTCTTCCTAATATGTTTAAGCTGAGAAGGACCAGACGCTGATGTTGCAAGAACTATACAAGAAACAGTAACATCAGCAAACATGCAATGAGTACCTGAAGGACCAGGCCCCCCTCATCTTTTGTTGTGTAATCATGATTCATCTTTTTTTTAAGAGAGAGAGGGACAGTGAGAGAGAAAGAGACAATCAATTTTATTTAGTTTTTCATGTGGCTTTTGTTGCTCTAACACTTAGTTGTGTTCACACATGGTGCTGGGGTTTGAACCTGTGTCCTCGGGCATGCCAGGCAAGCACCCTAACTGCTGAGCAACTTCTACAGCCCATGATTCATTTTTTTTTGTCTGGGGGGGGGTACTAGTAATTGAACACAGGGGTCCTTTACCATAGAACTACATCCCTAACACTCGTAAGTTTTTCAGTTTTGTGATGGGGTCTTGCTAAATTGCTGAGGCTAGCCTTGAACTTGCTATCCTCCTATCTCAGCCTCCTGGATCACTGGGATTACAGGTGTGAGCTGCCACACCTAATTCACAATTAATCTTGAAAGTAGTTCACATAGACTATCAACCTCTTGGAAAGAGAATGATGCTTGCCCCAAGATACTACATTAATAGTGGACCCAGGGTTGCTGGAGTGGTGGCTCAGCGGTTATGGCGCTTGCCTGGCATGTGCAAGTACAAGAGTTCAAACCCCAGCACCCACGTACACAATGAAGTCTCAGAGCAACGAAAGCCATGAGGAAAAAAAAAATAAATAAAAATTGATTCTCTCTCTCTCACACACTGTCCCCTCTTTCTTTAAAAAAAAAAAAATAGTGGACCCAGGATTCAGTTTAGTCCACCTGAGTCCAGCATGGGCCTTGTCACCCTCAAAGCCTACCCTCTTTAGCCACAGGGAATTCCAAGTGTTGGTGCTGCTGGAGCCTCAGGCCCGGAGAGAGGTGGGGAGGCCTGAGGGATGGAGAGGAGGAGGTGAGGCTGACTGGGAAGGGGCTGCAGACCTCAGGTTTAGTTGTCAAACGGTCTTCCATAGATAAGGTGGCACCACAGCATTTCCCAGGGGAGATACATTCAGCTTTGTGATGTAGAAAAATCCTTCTGGAAAGCTGGGGTGGGGGAGGATCCTGCTGGAGTAGGGAAGACTGTGGTAGGGGTCCCAGGCAGGGAGGTTGAGAACCAGCTATGAAAACAAAGCCAGGACTGGGGTGTGGCTCAATGGTACAGCTCTTGCCTAGCATGCATGAAACCTTGGGTCCAATCCCCAGCACCACAAAAATGAAAACAGAAAAAGGTTTGGAACATCGCCCTGCCAGCGTCGTGCAGAGTCTGCTAAGCGTGCGGTATCTCCTTCGACCCTCACCGACTGCAAATACTTTTCTCATCTTGACCTCAGATAGGAGACTGGGGCTCAGGGAGTGACAGAACTTGTCCAAGGTCACACAGCCAGGGAGTGGCAGAGCTGGATTTTCAAACCAGGACTCTAAAATATGTACTGTCACAAATCCCTTTTGTGTAAAAACAGGAAAGTGGTGCCATTCGCCAAGATGCAGGATAGAGAAGGAGCAGGTTGGGGTAACATGAGGATAAATCGGCTTTGAACAAGGCAACTAGAAAAATCCCTAGGACATCCAAATGGAGGTGACCAATAAGAAGACAGGCATTTAGGTTTGCAACCCGAGAGGAGCACAGTAGTGCACACCACCTGCAATCCCAGTGACTGGGGAGGCTGAGACAGGAGGACTGCAAGTTCAAGAGCAGCCTCAGCAACTTAGCAAGGCCCTAAGCAACTTACTGAACCTCTGTCTCAAAATAAAAAATAAAAAGGGCTGGGGATGTGGTTCAGTGATTAAGTGTCCCTGGGTTCAAACCCTAGTACAAAAAATAAGAAAGAGGGGCCTCTCATACTGGGCGCAGCAGCACAGGCCTGTGTTACTAGCAACTCGGGGGGCCGAGGCAGGATAATTGGATTTTTGAGGCCAGCATGGACAGCTTAGTGAGACCCTGCCTCAAGAGAAAGAGATTTCTCCTCCCCCCTCTTTCTTTTCTCCCACCCTCTCCCTCTCTCTCTCTCTCTCTCTCAAAAGAAAAGGGGCTAGAGATTGAACTCAGTGGTGGAATGCCCCTGTGTTCAGCCCCCAGGGCAGGGGGTGTGTGAGCAAGTGGAGCTCCTCTGGACATTCCTCTTCTACAACAACGAGTACCTAGGTGACAGCTGAAGTCAGGGGAGGCAGAGCGAGAAAAGGGCCAGGGAATGGACTCTGGGGAACCCAGCCGCCTGAGCAACAGCTGCAGAAGTGACACTTGTCACACATGTCGGGGAGGGGCGGAAGAGGCTGTGACAGGGAAGGTGAAGGGAGAAGCTGTGGGCTCCATCGTCACAATTGCTGCCCAGGGACAAATGGGTAATGAGTGAAGTGGATGGAGGGGTGGAAGCGGATGCCCAGTTGATGGCCTGAGGATGGGTGGACGTGAAAAATAGAGACAGCTCTGGGTTTTGTTGGTTGTTGTTTGTTTGTTTTTGTACCAGGGACTGAATCCAGAGGCGCTTTACCACTGAGCCACATCCCCAGATCTTTTTATATTTTATTTTGAGACAGGGTTTCTCTAAATTGCTTAGGGCCTTGCTAAGTCACTGAGGTTGTCTTTGAACTTGTGATTCTCCTGCCTCAGCCTCCAGAGTAGATGGGATTACAAGCGTGTGCCACTGTGCCTGGCCACCAGCTGTTTTTATAAATATTTTAATTAAAATAGTAATACATTCATATGTAAAATATAAAAAATATTTTATTTTTAAATTTTTAGTTTACTTTTTTTGTGTGTGTGTGGCACTGGGGATTGAACCCAGGGGTGCTTAACCACTGAGCCACATCCCCAGCCCTGTTTTTTTTCTTTGAGACAGGGCCTCGCTAAGTTGCTTTTAACTTGAGATTCTCTTGCCTCCACCTCCCGAGTCACTGG
Organism: Aplodontia rufa; assembly: GCA_004027875.1. Classification (NCBI taxonomy): domain Eukaryota; kingdom Metazoa; phylum Chordata; class Mammalia; order Rodentia; family Aplodontiidae; genus Aplodontia; species Aplodontia rufa. Next base: position 57,774 of record PVKS010007721.1, on the reverse strand, counting down.
GATTATAGGCACACAGCACTGTGCCCAGCTCCCCAGGACTTTTTATTTTATTTTTGAGATAGGGTCTTGCTAAATTGCTAACTGGGCCTTTAATTTGCAAACTTCCTGCCCTAGCCTCCCAAGTTGCTGGGATTATAGGCATGGGCGCAGGTTCCTGACTTAGAAAATATTATATGAGTACATGAAAGAAAGTGAGTGATCCCCAGGGAGCCCACAACCAGAGCTTAGGAACGACTTTTCTGTGCGCTCTTGTTTGCAGAAGTGCAGTCGCATCGAGTATGTAAAATGTACACGGTTTTGCGACCTGTTTTTCCTGCCACTTTGTATTGAGAAAAGATTTACCCAGAGTAGTAGTTTATATGTTTTTGCCTGCAAATATTAGAAAACCCAATTAAAAGTAGCTTAAATAATAAGGACAATTATTATTTCACGTGATAACACCAGGATTAGTTAATTCAGGGCTCAATTATACCTTCGAAGACCCAAGTTCCATTCTTACATCTGCTCAGCCATCTTCAGTACGTTGACATGATCTTTTTTTTTTCAGTATCGACTGGTGGTTGAACCCAGGGTTTTGTACATACACGTGCACTAGCACTGAGCAACATTCATAGCCCTTTTTTATTTTGTTTTGAAACAGGGTCCCACTAAATTGCCCTGGCTGGCCTTGACCTTGTGATCCTCCTGTGTCAGCCTCCTGCACCCCACTAAAAGAGCCTCTTAAATGCTTCTAGTAGTCTCAGTGTTTGCTGCAGTTTCTGGCATCACAGGCAGATGATAGCATTCTAGAAAAGCTGCTTTTTTGCAGAAGGGAATATATGAGAAAGCTGCAGTTAGGCTGGACCTGCAGCTCCATGGTGCACTTGCCCAGAATGCTCAAGGCCCTGGGTTTGATCCCCAGCACCTCAGCCATCTTACACCTCTCTTAACAAGAAGGAAAACCATCCTACAAGACTTCCAACTTATTTCCCCCTCCACCCTACCCCCTGAGTGACCTGAACCACTTGATCTCTCCGTATTGAATTCCTGGGGTTACTGTGAGAGCTGAGGGTTAATCTGTAAAGCACATAAATAGTGCCTGGCACATGCTGTTCGCTGTTTAAATATTTACTATTATTATCTGATGGCAAGAACTGCACCACATTCCTGAGCTTAACCAAAGCTTGGCTGGGCAATGAATGCACCAATTGGCTTGAACTAATCAAGATCTACCCACCATGGCTGGGGAGGGACTGAGAGGCTATACCTGTTCAGAGGAGAGCTGGCAAGATAGAAGTTAATAAGGAAAAGTGGGGAGGGGTGCAGAATGGGTGTCAGTCAGCCAACAGGATCTGCCACATCACATTGTTATTTTTTCTGCAACTGGGGATTGAACCAGTGGCATTCTGTCAATGAGGTACATTCCCAGCCCTTTTAAAATTTTATTTCAAGACTAGGTGTTGCTAAGTGGCCCAGGTTGTCCTCAAACTTGAAATCCTCCTACCTCAGCCTCCTGAAAGTTTTTTAAGTTTTAAAGTAGCCAAAAGGGTTCTTTCCCTTGTCAGGTCTTCAGTTGCTTTTTGTCTAAATTTAGGAATCACATATGCCTGTTAAAGAAAATTAGAATAATACTTTTATTGCTTTTAACTTTAGAAAGACCTCTGTTATTCAGAGATAGGACATGTATTTTATTTTCTTCTAATTTTGTATGGTTTAATTTAATCTTTTTAATGAGAAAGGGTCCTGCTGTGTTACTCAGTCTGGCTCCAAACTCATGATCCTCCCAAATAGTTGGAATTATGGCATGTGCCACCACATCTAGCTTAATTTTATATCCTTAACATTTTAATTCACCTGGAATTTATTCTTGTGGACTCTGAAGCACAGGTCTAAAATTACCCTTTTGTAAATAACTAGTCAGTTATCCACACAGCATATCTTTCCAGCACAATTAATAAGTAATCTGTTTCCTACTGTGCCCGTCAGCTATTGTTACAATAATGCTGCATAACAAACCAATCCAAAACTGCGAAGGCATGCAACCACAAGCGTGGATCGGCTGTTTTAGCCGATCTAAGCCAAGCCCTGCTGTGGGATCCCAGTCAGCTCTGTGTGTCTTTTATCTTAGACCACCAACTACCTGAGCTATGTTCTCACTGCAAAAAAACAAAAAACAAAAACAAAAACAAAAAACAAGAACGCAGACTGACTTAACCACAACTGCCCATTTAAGGCCTCTGCTTGTATCATTTCTACTAACATTCCATCGGCCAAGGCACATCACAAGACCAAAACCAACATCAGTGGGGTGGAGAAGTGTAAATTTCTCCTTCATTGCAATGGTGCAGTTACATGTCAAAGGGCAGAGCTAGAGATGCGGCCCCCCTGGGACAGCGCTTGCCTAGCTTGACTGAGGACCTGGGTGCCATACCCAGCACTTGGGGAGTGAAAATATGGCAGAGTGGGCTGGAGCGGTGGCTCAATGGTAGAGCACTTGCCTGGCATGCACAGGGACCCAGGTTTGAACCCCAGCATCACATACACAACAAAGTGTCAGAGAAACTAAAACCAGGTGAAAAATAAAATTGATTCATTAAAAAAAAAAAAAAAGAAAATGCGGCAGAGTGAAACGGGGGTGTTCTCAGTGGTATAACACTTTCCTAGCAGGTGCAAGGCCCCGGGTTAAATCCTCAGCACCACAAGGGGTTAAAAAAGGACATGCTATAGGAAGAGAAGAGCTGACAGCCAAGACGCACCTGCACACTCATGGAGGCAGACTGCAGTAAATGTGGACCAGAGTGTGGAAAGGCAGTCAATGGAAGGCTTTTGTTGTTCTGGTTCTGTTTTGAAGGGACTCTGGGGCAGGAGACTGAAGCATGACCCCAGATGCACCTTATCACTGAATAACATCTCCAGCCCTTTTATTTATTTATTTATTTGTTTATTTATAGAGAGAAGGACAGAGAGAGAGACAGAGAGAATCAATTTTTGTTGAGTTTTTCACATGGCCTTCGTTGCTCTGACACTTAGTTGTGTACATGGGTGCTGGGGTTTGAACCCGTGTACTTGCGCATGCTGGGCAAGCACCGTAACTGCCGAGCCACGGCTCCAGCCCTAGCCCTTTTATTTTTTAATTTTGAGACAGGGTCTTGCAAAGTTGCAGAGGCTGACCTCAAACTTGTGATCCTTCTGCCCCAGCCTGCCAAGTATCTGGGATTACAGGACTGTGCCACCATGCCTGTCTTTGAGGGATGTGTTTTGGTTTGAATTTGTTCACAGGGTAAGGAAAGTAGAGGATAACACTTTAAAGATATGAGCAAGAGGTGCTAAATAGCACCTTCTCTAAAAATTCACCAAGTAAGTAGCAAAATGTGTAGTGGGTGAGTGGGTGCACAACTCGCGCTCTCCAAGAAGGGTGTTTGAGGTTGGAAGAACAGCGTCAAGAAGGTACTGCCAGGCATTGGTGTCGGGACCCTGTGAGGATTGCGGCAGCCTCTGATTCACAGGACACAGTGGTTTTCTCCAGTCCTGTCCTTGAGATGGCAGCCAAAAGAGATCATCAGGTTAGAACAGGCAAGTCTGTGGTTGGCAGGCTGAGGCTGGAGGGACAAGAAGTGAGGGCTGGTGAGGGGCACAAGGATTGAACCCAAGTCCATACTGGAAGGGAAGAAATACGGGCAAGAGGGATCAGGGCTGGAAGAAAATAAACAGGTCTGAGGGGCCTCAGCTGGAGGAGCCTGTGTGCTAGGGAAAAGAACACTGGAGTTTAGGTTTTCAGAGATAGGCAAGCTCCAGGTAAGTGCAGGGTGAGACCAGACAAAGAAGACCTTGGCATTGAGGACAGGAACTGAGGTCATGGCAGATTCAAATTCACCAAGGTGAAAGGCAGACTGTTGGGTTGCGGCCACACTACTGAGTCTGAATCTCCAGGGCATGGGCCCAGGGCCTGGACTGTATATGTTTCCTGAAGCTTGAGAACTGCCTGAGCTAAGAGAGCCAGGAACATCGTAGTTATCTGACAATAAGAATCAAGCAGGAAGAGTGGAAACAGGTGTCTAAGTCTTTGGAGTCTGGGCCAGAGGATGGATTTACGCAGAGGGGTAGAGAGAAGTTTTTACAGGAGTCAGGAATAGCAGTGGAGTTTTTATTTTGTTTTGTGGTACTGGGAATTGAACCCATGCAAGGCAAGTGCTCTATCACTGAGCCACATCCCAGCCAAAAGAGCAGTGGTCTTGACCTGCAGTAGAACTAACATATCCCCCTACTGGGCCCGGCATGCCTGTAATACCAGTAGCTCAGGAGGCTGAGGTAGGAGGGTCACAAATTCAAAGCCAGCCTCAGCAACTTAGGAAGATCCTAAATAATTTAGCAAGACCCCGTCTCAAAATAAAAAATAAAAATGTTGACATTGTCCTTGTCATCATCAATTGCCAATGATTTCCTATGTATCAACCAAGCACTAGGCATCCAGCTTGATCCACCAAGCGAAGATGAAGTCCGGCATTCTAAGGAAACAGCTGGGGCTGGCAGGTGGAACAAGAGGCAGATGTGAGAACCCCACCCCAACCCCGGGGGAGCTTGCCCTTTGTACTCAAAGTTCTAGAACCACCTCATCACAAGCCGGATTTGCATGAATGCCAGTCACCTGCCTCAGGTTGTTACTGGGTCTCTCCGAAGAGAAGCAAACCTTAGCCTTGGCACTGCCCCAATCTGCTCTGTGGAGGAAGTCATACACCATAGACCAAGACCCAGGGGTGTGTGGGTGCCTCAGACCTGGGTCTCCTGCGCCTTTCCTGATGTGATTTGTTCTGACTCCCTGTTCAACATCTGCCCTCTTGCGTGGAGTTTGGTTTTCATACAACTGTTCTGCAGGAACTGAGCCCACTGGTCAGAGCAAGAGGGTTCCATTCCTCTGACTGTCACAGTGCTCATTGGCAATACAAATTGTCATTCATCCATTCTTTGCTTCTATCATCCACTCATTCATTCAGCAAATACTTAACTGAATGCCTGCTCTGGGCCAAAAATTATACACATCCCTGACTTCACGGGGCTTATATTCCAATGGAGGTGACAGATGAGAACCACAAAATAATGTCAGATTGAGAAAAGTGCCTTGATGGTGAAGGAAGAAGAGTAATATAATTTAATAGTGATGGAGGGGTCAGTGAAGGCTCCTCAGATGGTGTAACAGATTTCTTCAATTTGATGTGGATCTTATACTTGGTGAAGCACATAAATCCTTAGTGTGCCACCTGATAGTTTTTACATTTGCATATGCCAGATTCTCAACATCTGTACTACAGACATTTGGGGCCGTTTGTTGTGAGGGCCTGTCCTGAGCATTGCAGGATGCCAGCAGCATCCCTGGCCTCCACTGCTGGATGCCAGCAGCACTCCTCTACCCAGTTGGAGCTGAGAGCCCCTGGTATATGTCACATAAGAGAGATGATTTCTCATCTGTTGGCATCTGAGCTGTTTAAAGAGCTGGAGGAACTGAGTTCCAGGTGGCAGAGCATGAGCAAAGATCCTGAGGTGGTAATGAGTTTGGCACATTTGAGGAACCATGTGACTGATCAGTGGTGACAAGGGGAAGAAGGACATCTGAGGAGGTTGAAGAGACAGGCTCTACGAAGCAGGGGCCTTGTGGCTATGAATGGGAGTTTGACATTTCAAGGAACACTGAGTTTAATATGCATCATACCAGACACTGGGGAGTTGAAGATGAATAAACTATAGTCCCTATTCTCAAGGAAGACAGTCAAGTCTTCAAGCCTGTAGACTCTAAGATAGACATATTAGCAGAAAGACATGGCATAGGCATTGCATTGAATGATAGGATTCTGTACAAGACCCAGAGTTGGCACAAGGAGGATGTGCTTAAACCCACACTGGGGGTGGGAGGGTTCAAGAAAAGCTGTCTTGAAGTGAACACACCAGGTCTGTATCTTTGCAGAACAAAGAATGATTGGCACTCAGGCAGAGAGCACAGCATGCACAAGGGCATGGGGGTGTGAAACAATGTGGTGGGCTCCAAATGCTGTAAGTAGTTAGTTATCATAGGGTATAGAGTGCAGGAAAGGCTGAGTAATGAGGCCTCGGTCTGGCTGGGAGAAAAGATTCTCATGGGAGAGGAGGTGAAACTATAGCAGATTTGGAGCAGACATGGGAAGTTTTCCGGAAGAGACCATTGTTCCCTGAGCCTATATGAGTCCCCTAAAACACCCGCCCTCCCTGCTTATCCCCAGCCCTGCCCTGTCTCTTTGTATTTCTGAAATGCATCTTGGATTTGTTATCTATAATCTTAACACAAGCATATGGCTTGAGATTTAGTATTCAGTCATGTTTTTCTGCAGGCTCATGCTTGAGCCTGCATTTCCTGTTTCAGATCACAAGGACTGTGTTTTACTTTCTCAAGATAATGCCTGTCTGGCACAGCCTTACTTGTAGCAAGGTGTATTTACAATACATCACCATTCTTCAATTTTCATGTATAGACAGGGACTTAAAGGGCCTTCTGCAAAGTATTTTATCAGTCTTCTCACCCAGACCTCCACTGCTGCACCTGCCTTTTCTTTTCTTTCTTTCTTTTTTAAGAGAGATGGGGGGGATCAATTTTACTTAGTTTTTCATGTGGCTTTTGTTGCTCCAACACTTCATTGTGTACATGGTGCTGGGGTTCGAACCTGTGTCCTTACACATGCAAGACAAGCGCTGTAATGGCTGAGCGGCTGCCACCGCTCCAGCCTTTTCTATGCAAGCATGGAGAGGCTGAATTGCAGGCAAGGAACAGAAAGGGAGCAGACCATAGGCATTGTCCCTCAAGATATATTCAAGTATAAGAAACTCCACAACTATGGGATTTCTTTTCTTTCTTTTTGTATTGGGGATTGAACTTAACCAGCAAGCCACATCCCCAGCCCAACCTTTTTCTTTTTTTTTTTTGAGAGACAGGGTCTTGCTAAGTTGCTTAGGGTCTCACTAAATTGCTGAGGCTGGCTTTAAATTTGTGATCCTCCTGTCTCAGCCTCCTGAGCTGCTGGGATTATAGGCATATATCACCACACCTGACCAACTAAATTCAACCCAGAATTAGATGGATTACAATTGAGTTTGTGGACAATTTCACCCATTCCTTGGCTTTCTGGGTGGGAGTGGGCAAAGGAGGGTACATGGTACAGAATGATCCTACAGCAATATACTCTGGACACTGAGGCTTCAGCCTTTAGATCCAAATATGTACTCCTTGTACTTCAGAGAAGAAAGCAGTAGGGTCCCAGTTATCTAGGTCTCTCAGACCATATCACAGGAAGCAGGGAAGAAAACAAGAGCATTGCCTCACCTGCTTCCCTCCCCACCACTTCATCTCCCAGAGGAACCATGGTGAGCTCCACTCTTTGCAGCATTTCCTTCCCTTCCTGTGCTGCACCAGGGCAAGGCCGGATCCAGAGGAGCCCAGCCCTAACTCCTGTGTGCCTAAATTTGTAGATTTCACCTCACTTACCCTCTTGCCTCCATTTCCACCCCACCAACCAACTTGGAAACTTTCAGGAAGGCAGCAGTAAGAGGGTGGGGGTGGGGTAGCAATGTGGAAATCACATAGCTGTGTGGGAGGGAGGATGCCTTGGATCTAACCTTGATACAGTCACTCAGCCCTGAGCCTGTGTGGCCTCTTCTTATCCTTCGGGACACGGGTTCAGTGTCACCTGCTCAGGAAGGCCCTCCCGCATCTAAGTTGGTCCTCTGTGTTCCATATCATTGTTCCCTCTCGAGCACCACAATTTCTCATCATACGTGTGTTAAGTATATACATGTAGTTGTTAACTTGATTTGTCTCTTCACTAGATTTTAGACTGTATGCTCCAAGAATGCAGGCGTTTTGATCCTTCATCCTCAGATCCTGGCACAATGCTCGTCACTTAGGAGGAGGAAAAGTGGTTTAGTGAATGAATAGAGTGAACAGCAGCCGACCCACATGAACTCCCTGGTTCCTTTCAGCTCAAGTTCGTTTAAGGTTTCTTGCTAGAAAGACCTCTCCAGAGCCTCTCTCAGGGTACCCTGGAGGGGGAAGGGGGTAGGACAGCATGCGGATTTCTGCCCTTTCCCAGGACTGTGGATACCTCCGCTGGGGCCGCGCCGGCCGACCCTCCAGCTGAGGGCGGAGCCAGCCGGCTCCTGCCGAGTGGCTTTGCCCGCCTGCACCCGGCCGAGGCTGGCGAGGGGGCGGGTCCGAACCCGAGCCCTGGGCGGGGCGGCGCCGCAACGCCCTACGCGCCCCCAACCTGCGCGCGCGGGGAACGGGCCCCCCCCCCCGCTGCCCCGCGTGGGGCCGGGGGCCCGGTCGTCGCCTAGCAACGCCCGGCCCCGCCCCCTGGCGGCCGCGGGCGCCGGCCCCCAGCATGGCCTGGCCCGGCTGGCAGGCGATGTGGCTGTGGGTCTCCGGCTGCGGGCTGCTGCTCCTCGCCTTCATCCTGTTCGTGAGTCCCCGCAGCAGCCGGGCGCGGCGGGGCCTCCACGGCCTGCTCATGACGCGCAGCCAGCGGCTGCTCTTCCGAATCGGGTTAGTGCCCGGGCTCGGGTCGAGGCGGGCTCGGGAAAGCGGGAGCGCTGCGCTGCGAGAGGGGACGGGGACGCGGGACTGGGGACTTGGGAATTAGGACAGGGCTTGGGCTAAGGTGTTCCGAGTGAGAGCGGAGGGATCGGGAAACGGGATGGAGAAGCCAGTGAGTTTTGGGGGACCGAGGAAGGAAAGCAGTTGGAGGGCTAATTGGAATGGGCTGAGAAGGAGTAGGGGAGCCAGGGAAGCGGGTGTGAGAGGGCAGCGGGGAAAGGAGCTGGAGACCAGGGACCTGGGAAGCGGGGATAGTGCAGGGGCCCCGGGAAGCCCGAGCCTATCAGGGCTGAGGGCGGCGGACGCTGGCCCCACCGGCAGGTGCAGGACAGAAGGAAAGTCCAGACCAACTAACTGGCGTTGAAACCGCCCCTCGGACCGTGCGTGCCTGCTCCCGTCGCCATCACCCAGCTCCCCACCACTCCAGATGGGTTCTTCTGTATAGATCAATCTGCCCCTTTCCTCCTAACCCCCACCCCAGCTGTGAAATTTGACTGGACTGACTCAGCCCGACCGGTGGAGGTTCACTGACCTCCGGAGACTTGCCGCCAGCATGCCCTCCTCTCCCCTCCCCCTGCCCCTTCTTTGCCTGGCCAAGGCAAGAGTAGTCAGCGATGTTCTGCCCATAGACAGGGGAAGGGGCCAGAAGAACAGGCTTCTGAGGGCCCCCTGGTCCCCCTGCTTCCAGCGGGGTCATGGGGCAGAAACTCAAGCCCCAATTTAGGGACAGGGATTTTGGGGGTTGAGAATTGAGGAGCCCTGGCCAGAGGCCAGGTTGCTGGAAGGGCTAAAGCCTGGGAATTTCCTGAGCTTCAGGGAAGGCATTGTGCAATTCACACCCTCCTCTCCCCACCCCACCCCCAGATTCTCCCTGAAGCTACAGGCCCAGGAGTCCACTAGCATTCAGAGGAATAGATATATAAAGGCCCAGTGGGCAGAAAAGGAATAATACTGGGGATGAGGGAAATCTTGTGCATGATTTTTGGGGTATTTATGTCTCCAATATCTCAAACACTGGTCACACTGTAGATCATGCTCCAACCAAGTTGCCATAATGATGTTTTGAATATATCGGTATTTTCATATTTGGGGAAATTATTTTTGTTTTTGTTTTTGGTGTGAGGATTGAACCCAGGGCCTCATGTATGCTAAACATGTATTCTACCATGGAGCTACACCCCTAGTCTGTAGATCTGAAATTAAAAAAAAATTTTTTTTTGTTTTACAAAATTTCTGGGAATTTGACAGCTTATTTGAGAAGGGAGTTTTAAATCTACTTCTAGCTTCCAAAATTGGTAAGTTTAGCTGGGCTCAGTGACACATGCCTGTAATCCCAGCAACTTGGAAGGATGAGGTAGGAGAATCACAATTTTTAGGCCAGTCTCAGCAACTTAGTAGGACCCTGTGTCAAATTTAAAGAAAAGGGCCAAATATAATCCCAGAAACTTGAGAAGCTGAGGCAGGAGGATCATGAGTTAGGTGACTCAGGGAGACCCCGTCTCAAGATAAAATATAAGAAGGGCTGGGGATGTGGCTCAGAGTTTGAGTGCCCCTGACTTCAATCCTGAGTTCCAAAATAATAATAATGATGTTGATGATGATGAAAGGAGTAGGGATAAAACTCAGTGCAGAACTCCCTGGGTTCATTCAATACTCAGGACAAAAAAAAAAAAAAAAAAGAATCATAAAATTTGAAGTCATGTAAATGGCCTGAGGAAGTGGAAAAAAGGAATGTCCGTGAGGAACTTGAATCAAAATTACTGAGATCAGAATGCCCAAGATCACTCTCTCAGAATTGTGAGCGTTGGGGTATGCTTAGAATTTAAGATCCAGAAGTTTCGAAGTTTCCAAATTCCTGAGCTTAGAATTCTCAGAGATCTATTTAAGAATTCAGTCTTTCTTCTTTATTTCTTTCTTTTTTAAAGAGAGAATCAATTTTATTTACTTTTTCATCTGGTCTTTGTTTCCCTGACACTTTTGTGGTTGTGGTACTAGGGTTTGAACTTGGGTCCTTGCACATGCCAGGCAAGCGCTCCAACTGCTGAGCCACTGCTCCGGCCCCAGAATTCAGTATTTCTATGGGCTGTCCTTTGTCTAGATTTCAAGGTTGCCTGGAATCAACTTTTCAAATTTTCAGAGCACAAGGGTGTACCTGGAATGGGAATTCCAGACCCTACCCCTCTGAGGTCCGTCTGAGAAACAATTGGTCTGGTCCCATGTGGGAGAGACCTCTGGCTGCTAGAGAGACAATCCTAGCAGGAAACTTGTGGAGAATGGGCAGGATTTGGTGCTGTGGGTGCCTCCAGGCCCATAGGAAGGATGTGGAAAGAGGGGAAAGTACATGAACAGCCCCCATCTTGATGGTGTGACTGGGGGTAACCACAAATGGAGGATTTTGTTGGGGGCTGGAAAACAGACTCTGGGAAATCCTAAATAATGGCTGGGAGAGGGGCTGTTCATATTATCATTAATAATGATGATAATTTTGTAAAAGTGGCATTTGACAACTTTATAAAAGGCTTTCCTCAAACACAATTATTTTGTTATTTTGGGATGGGACTAACTGGGCACAATTGCGGGTAGATTGGGCAGAACTGAGGTTTGACACCTGCATTTGGGGCTCTTTGGGGCCTGGGAGAGTGTACAGTAACTAGACACACAGCATGGTGGTCACCAGACAAGTCAGTTTTTCAATCGTGGCTTTGATGCCCAGTGGCCATGTGACCATGGACAGGTAACCTTTCCACAGATGGGCTGTTTGCTTCTGTGAAATGGAGATGACAATAGTCTATGGTCATAGGCCTCTCCTGAGGATAGATGGCATTGCATGTGCAGGTACACAGGGCCTGGCTCAGGGTAAGTGTTCAGGAAATGCTGGTAGTTGCTGTAGCCTGGGATGGGTGGAGAGGATGGTACAGGGCCTGACCAGCTCCTTCTGGAGCTTTCTCATATTCTTCCAAGTCTGACTACCTACCACCCATCATGAAGTGCCACATCCCTGCCTTCATTCAGTAACACCTGGCTGCCCTGGGTGGAGACTGGGATGAGACAGGAGCAGGGGCTGGCCTCAGTTCCCCAGGAAAGGGGAAAAGTGAGTGTGAACAGATGTAAACAGAGACCTAAACTGTCCCAGGCATAGGTACAGCTTCTCCCATGAGAAGCAGGGTGCTCCCGATAAGCCTGGAATCAAGAGGACATGACTCTCATGTGTGCCCCACTTGCTCATGCCTCAGTTTCCCTTTTGCTCCTTCACCTTCTCAAGGGTAGCTGAGAGGATTTGTCAGAACAGGGCCCTGAGGAGAGCCTCTCTGCTGAGGGGAGGTGAGGGGGGCATGAGGCTAGGCTCCTGCAGGGCTGCAAGTGTCCTGCAGAGCTGAGAAGGGGGACAGCAGCAGTCTTTGGGAATGGGAAGGGACAGTCCTAGCTAGCCAAGGCCCTCCTCCCTCTGCTTCATTCCTATGCATTAGGGATCCTTCTTGGCCACTCCCCTCACACACACCTGAATAAAACCAACCATGTACTCCTTCTGCAAGAGGAAGCCCTCCATCATGGCCAGTGGGGCCCATTAACTTGATGTTGAGGGTGGCAGGAGTCCTGACAGGAGGGTCCTTGAGTGAAGGACCACTCCACCCCCACCCACCCTGCACCCTGAATACAAGCCAGCCACAGGTAGTGAGTGGCCCTGCAGCACAACCTGGAAGGAGAGGGGAAGGTCCTTTTCCTTCTTTCAGGCCTTTGGAACCTTGGAGAGCTGCTACCCAAACACCCACAGCAGTCCCTTGGCCTCCCTTGCTCTCCCCATTGGCACACCTTCCCCTCTGCTGCCTAGCTGGTTTCCAAAGCCTGCCTCAGAGTAGGTGTCCCCTTCCCAAATTGGCACACTGCCTACAGAACACAGCTGATACTCTTCACCCAGGCCTTTGTGGCCCCCAGCACCCTACCCCAGACCTGCCCAGTTCCACCTACCCCAGGCCTTGGACTCTTCCTGTACTCCTGTCTGACCTGTCAGACATTTCCTCCTCCGTTGTGTCTCTGTGAATCAAATTCCGTTGTGTCCTCAAAATTCACCTTCAAGGGGCTGGCACAGTGACTCAGCGGTTATGGCGCTTGCCTGGCATGCCCGAGGAAACGGGTTCAAACTCCAGCACCAAGTACACAACAAAGTGTCAGAGCAACAAAAGCCAAATGAAAACTAAATTTAAAAAAAAAAAAATTGATTCTCTCTCTCTCTCTCTCACTTTAAAAAACAAAAAATTTACTTTCAAAATATATCAAAATCTGAACTCCCCACCCTGCTGCCCCCACCCTGGACTAGTCAGGTCCTCTGATACCTGGCCTTCTAGTTGTTTCTAGATGCCCTCCTTCCCCTTGACTCTCTTCAACAGATTTAAGTTGGAAATGTATCATTTCTCTGCTTAGATCTCTTTAGTTTTCCATACTCTCATGAAGTCCAAGTCCATCCAAAGAATGACTTAGCCTGGTGCCTTGGTGCATGCCTGTAATCCCAGCAACTCAGGAGGCTGAGGCAGGAAGATCACAAATTCAAAGCCAGCCTCAGCAACTTAACAAGGCCCTAAGCAACTTACCGGGACCCTGTCTCAAAATAGAAATAGAAAAGGCTGGGGATGTGGCTCAGTGGTTAAATGCCCCTGGATTCTATCCCTCGTACCAAAAAAACAAAACAAAACAAAAAAGGAATTACTACCCACTCTCTACCGCCTCAGCTGCACTGGTCATTTTGCTTTGTGTTGGGGAAACTGTCACCCCCCCCCCCCCAGGGCATGTTTAGCTGTCTCGTGTTCTTGTTCCTCAATTTTAAGAAAGCACAAAACAGGGAGCTGCTGTCTTTTGCTAAGGGACCTCTGAGCAGACCCTGGTTCCAACAGAACCCTGTGTCTTGGTGGCCCTCTAGGTCCCTCAGCACTCTGATGGCCATTCCAAGTTTGGTGTCATTAAGTATCCTGTTGCAAGCCAGGCATGATAGCATACACCTGTAATCCCAGTGACTCAGATGGCTGAGGCAAGAGGATCAGAAGTCCAAGGCCAGCCTCTGCAACTTAGACCCTCAGCAACTTAATGAGACCCTGTCTCAAAATAAAGAATTAAAAGGACTGTGGTGGATCTCCCCTGGGTTCAATCCCAGTACAGAAATAAAGAAAGAAGAAAGAGAGGAGGGGAAGGGAGGGGAGGAAGTTCAGGTACAAAGCTTGGGCAAGCTGGGTCCTGGCCAGAAGCTGCCCTGACCAGAGGCCTCACCAGCCTGGGCTTGCTCTGTGGGTCACAGTGGAATCTGGGACCCCACTGAGGTCTGGGTCATTTAGAGTACCGGAGGGAGGGAGGAGGTGAGGGGGACCCGGCAATGGGGGCTTTCCAGGTCATTCTGTTGGCTATAGAGACCCTGTATGCTCTGTCCCTTCTGACCCTTGCCCCCCTAAGAGGGCGAGCTGGGGCAGACACTTGAAAGCCCTCAGGCTTCTCTTTGGCCTGCCCAGATGGCAAAAGGGCCTGAGGGAGGAGGGGGAAGAAGAAGAGTTCCATTGTCTGTTTTCTAACTGTGTGCCAGAGGGAGGGGTTGGGGGGGTCTGTGACTCACTGTCCCCAGCTATCCCACACAGCATCCCTTGGGGCTGGAGGCTCAGCCTCAAATACCAGAGAAGCCATGCTTTGGCTCAGTGAGGCGAGGAGTTGAAGGTGCTCTGTGACCCCACACTGAGGGGTTGGAGCTCTGTCCAGAGTCTTAACTGCAGGGAGGGCCCCTGGGGCACCTGCATTGCACCTCAGGCCACTGCTCCCTGCCACAGCCCTGCCCTTTCTGCAGGGTGATTTTTCTGTCTCCCACCTGGGTCCAGAGGACCAATTAGGAAACTGTTTTGTTTTAGGTGAGGTGATGGTGGGTAGTTCCTGGCAGAACTGCTGAATCAGAATTCAAGAAAAGGGGAGGGAGGGGAGAAAATCAGACTCTTTTTCTTTTTCTTCTTCTTTTTTTTATTCCAGAAATGGTGATGGAGCTCCAGGAGTGCTCTGCCTCTGAGCTACATTCCCAGCCCTTTATTTTATTTGGAGACATAGTCTTGCTAAATTGCCCAGGCTAGCCTCAAACTTGTAATACTTCCTGCGTTAGCCTCCTGAGATGCTGGGAGTGTAAGTGTGCGCCATGCGCAGCTCAGAGAATCTTCTTGTTTCACCCATACCCCCAGATCATTCAGGTGCAGTTGGTCAGAGCCTTCCTTTGAGAAACACCATCCTAGATCTCATCTTGCTGCTGCCTGGGAACCCCATGGCAGAGTGTGAACCTACCTCTGGCTCTCAGGGTGTCACTATCCCCTTGTGAATCCTATGCACCTTAGGGGATCACTCGATTTAACAAAAAGGGAAACTGAGCCTGGGAGTGAGTGAGTTCCTGCCTCTTGCATCCAGTAACAGAAGAAAAGAAGCTGTATATGTGGTAATGGCTCCAAAAATCAAGGGTCAGGGAGCTGAAGTGGTGGCTCAATGGTTGGAGCGCTTGCCTGGCTTGTGTGAGGAAACGGGTTCAAACCCTAGCACCACGTACACAACTCAGTGTTGGAGAATCAAAGGCCAGATGGAAAAAGAAAATACAGTTGATTCTCTCTTTCCTCTCTCTCTCTCCCTTTTTTTAAAAAAAAGAAACCAAGGGCCAGCGGAGCCTGGTTGCGCACGCCTGTGATCCTAGTGACTTGGGAACCTGAGGCAAAAGGCCAGCTTCAGCAACTTTGCGAGGCGAGGCCCTAAACAACTTAGACCCTATCTCAAAATAAAGCTGGGGATGTGGCTCAGTGAGTAAGTGCCCCTGGGTTCAACCCCCAGTACAAAAAAAAAAAAGCCAGGGGCCAAGGGCTGGGATGTGGCTCAGCGACAGAGTGCTCGCCTAGCACGCGCAGGGCCTTGGGATCTATCCCAGCACCACAAAATAAAAGAGGCGTTGAAGCTAGGATGGGTGAAGTCGGCCCTCTCAGGAACTTCTTCACCATCACATTTCCTCTACTAGGCTTTCTTCATTTGTCCTAAATTCTCTTCTCCACCTGTCTTGCAGTGGTGCCCATAGAACCATTAGTCCAGCCAGGGGTAGTAGTGCACACCTGTAATCCCAGCAGCTCAGTAGGCTGAGGCAGCAGGATCACAAGTTCAAAGCCAGCCTTAGCAACTTAGCAAGATGCTGTCTCAAAATAAAAAAAGTAAAAAGGGCTAGGGATATGGCTGAGTGGTTAAGCACCCCCAGTTCAATCCCTGGTAGAAAGGAAAGGAAGGAAGGAGGCAGCCAGCAGTCCAGATCAGGAACCACAGAGCCTAGATTCAAAAGGGACCTTCAAGAGTCCTCTGTCAGGGGTCTTTTCCTGAGACCCCTGGGGTCCCTGCCCCTCTGCAGTTGTTTGCAGAAGGCTGCGTATATCACAATTTAGTCCGGGTAGAGGATGCAGAGTGCTTTCCAAGCTCTGGAGGTCCCAGGGGCCAAATTCTGCACTGTGTGCCAGGTCACTGTAACCATCCTGCCATATCGTTTTGTCTCAGAAAAGGCCCTCAAAGGAATTGGGGTAGCCCCGAAATAGTTCAGGCCCATTCTTCTCATCCTACTCCCTCATTTGGGGTTTGGGAAAGAATTTAGTGGCTGAGTGGACTCCCAGTCAGGCTGCCAGGAATGGCTCTCTGACCGGCACTCACTATCTGATCTCCAGCGAGGCCCTTTCCCTATCTCAGCTGCATTTTATCATCTGTAAAATAGGGGGGCATAGTACCTGCCTTGGTCCTGTCTTGAGGGTGGCCTGTGGTAATTAATGGATGGGAAGCCTGTGGTCAGGGCGTGCTCACAGGTGGAGGCAAGGAAAGCTGTGAGCCTGCGAGCTGTTATCAAAGAGAGGCAATGAGGAAGGTTCTGTGAGCCATGACGGGCAGAACCCATGGGGTCTCAGCTGCAGACCCAGGCACCCCGCTTCCTCCCAGCTTGGAGGCCCTGGCTGCAGACCACAAGGCAGGGCAGCTGGGATGTGCCCCAGTGACACAACCCCACCCATACCCTTGGGTCTGGGTGACCTGCTTTTCAGAGCATCCTGCTTGCCCAGGTCTGTGGTGGCAGGCAGGACAGGGAGGGACATGGGAAGCAGGTGGGAGGGGAGGGGAGACAAGGGGTGGAGAGGGCTTAAATTGGGCAAGACGCCCCCACTGGGCTTCCCAGGACCTGCCAGCCCTGGTGTTGCTTGGGATCTACTTTTTGGCCCTGTCACTGCACCATCTGCATGCCTGGCCCTCTCCCTGGTCTTGCCTAATCACTAGCCAGACCTTCCTTAGTGCCACTTGCCATGCTCTGCAGGTGCTGGGAGCTCCAGCAGGAGCAGGTGGGAGTCTGCCCAGCCTGGGCCAGGAACTGACCCGGATGCCTGAGTAGAAGCCATAGGCTCAGGCAGGACCCAGCTGGGGTCGGGGAGGGGCTGCATGTTCCAGATGGAGCAGAAGGAGGTTTTCTGCTGGCCTCATTGAGGGCCACATCTCCGAGGACACAGTTATGAGGTGAGCCCTGAAACATGGTAGGATTCCAGTAAGTAGAGAAGGGCCTGCAGGCAGATAGAAGGGTATTGCAGGCAGGGAGGGAGAGGGGGAGAGCTGCCAGAGCAGAGGCAGGGAGAAGGGAGGGCAGTTTTTAAATTTTAATGAATTAGTTCATCATTCAGAAAAGGTTAGGTGCCCTCACCGGATCCAAAAGCTCTGGTATATATATATATACAATATATATACAATGGAGTTCTGTTCAGCTCTTAGAAACAACAATATTGCAGCCTTTGTAGGTGAATGGATGGCAATGGAAGAAATCATGCTGAGCGAAGTTAGCCAAACCCAGAGTCAAGGGTCAGATATTTCCCTCGTTTGTGGAGGCTGGAACAAAACCCAGGTTTGGGTGAGAGGTTGTCAGACTCATGTGTTAGACCCAGCAAAGGTGTAGCAACACATAACTTAGGGGAACCATAGATATATGGGGGGCATAGGGAGGGATCTAGGGAGACAACAATGTAGCATACTCCTCGCCCACCCCCCACGCCAAATAATACTTATGCAATCATTTAATTCTGGAAAATTCACAATCTAAACATTTATATTGCTCGTAGGGGCAAAATATAGAAGAATCAAGAGACTGGGGTGTGGGTGATGTGGGGGTGCTTCTGGTTTAGGAACAAATGCATATCATATTGTTACTTTATTTGCATTTATGAGTATACAATAACTCAACTCCTTAATAAAAATTTTTAAAAAAGAAGAAAAGGTTCTATTGCAATCCTCTGTCCCACCCCCTAGTTTAAGAAATAAAACCTCACCGGTAGTATGGAAGGTCTGCGCCTCCTCCCCAGTCCCGAGGCCCACCCGGCCCGGAGGAGCACTGCAGGGTTGGACGTTGACCAGCCTCTGCTTTCCTGTTTCTTTTACTACATGCATCTGTAACCCGAAATGGTAACTATGGTGGTTTTTGCATGCGCTGGCATTTTTAATCAGTGTTGTCAGGTTGTTTTGTCCACAGTATATCTTTTAGCTTAATGGTATGTTTTGAGCCTGAGCATGTAGAGGCCCATTTTCCTAGGTCATTTGTTTTGCTGGCTGTGTAGTTTTCCAGCCTGAGTATGTCATGTTTGTTTATACATTTGCTGTTGATGGGCAGTTAGAGGGTTTCCACCTTTCACTCTGGGAAGTGCAAGGTTCTCATTGGATGAAACAGGATGGGAGGAGGCAGAGACTCAGTTTGGTCTCAGTTCACACAGGGCCTGACAGCCAAGCTAGCACAAACCTCAAGGCTCACAGACACACCACCTCCTCCTCTACTTCTCGCTCTGGTCCAGTCTCCAACCTGGATGATTCAGCATCTCCAACCTCTGGCCACTCTTGCTGCCTGTGGGTGCCTCCTCCACACAGCAGCCAGAGAGTGCTCAGAAAGGGAAGTCAGACCATGTGCTTGCCTGCTTAAAACCTGCCAGCAATTTCCCACCCCTCTCCATCATGGCCTGGTCTCTAACCACCTCTCAGATCCCTGCTCCTCCTGCCCTGCCAAGAGGCCGAGGCCTCCCAGCAACTCCTAGAACTTACCACCTCCCTCTTGCTCAGGCCTTGGTACTATGCTACCCAGAATGGTGCCAACTGCAGGCTCCATCTCCCAGTTTCCAGCTCCAGTTTCACCTCTGGGAGAAGAGGCCCTTCCTGTCCACAACCTGGCCTCTTCCCTTCCCGTTCCTCTCACCCATCCCAGCTCGAGTTAAGTGGTAGTTTGCAGACTTATCCCTTTTCTGGGTTAGTGCCTATTGGCCCTGCCTTTCACTCTGCATGAGCTCCCTGAGGCAGGAGCACACCCACCTGGTTTTCTGCTGTCCTCACTGCGTCCCACAGTGCAGTAAATATCTGCTGAATAAAGCAAGCAAAAGAGAGGGGCCTTGTTTCCAAAGCCCCTGGTGCATGGTCCCTGCCACACAGTCTTGCCTTTGTTTGGTGACAAAACCAAAGCACACGTGTTAAGCATCCCATAAGGAAGGCAAGGACATTTCTCAGTC
Source organism: Aplodontia rufa (assembly GCA_004027875.1). NCBI lineage: Eukaryota > Metazoa > Chordata > Mammalia > Rodentia > Aplodontiidae > Aplodontia > Aplodontia rufa. The sequence continues at coordinate 38,643 of PVKS010007721.1, read as the reverse complement.
CCTCCCAGCAGATGGCCATGTGCTGGTAGCCGTGTGGCAGCTGAATTTGAGAAGGAAGTGGCAGTTTCTCAACACCTTCCACCCGCCTGGTGTATCCAGGGCTTTCATGTGTTTCTTGCTTTATGCCTCTTAGTCTTCACAGAGTCCCCAGTGTGGAATAGCCATTCTGTGGATGAGGCTTGCCAAGGGCACAGAGCTGGCGTAGGAAACAAAGTGAAGACAGAACAGGGCTGGTGTAAGGTGGTGCTGGGAACAGAGGAAAGGGCATTTATTTCATTTTACTTTTTCACTTTTCAGGTTGAAATAATTTCAGACTTGCCAAAATAGTTCAAAGAATTCCTATGTACCCCTTGCCCAGCTCCCTTGAATATTAACATCTTTCAAATCACAGTGCAATTATCAGCATCAGCACAGGACTTCTAACTACTCTCAGAATGTATTCAGATTTTGCCAACTGTCTCCCTAATGCCTTTTTCTGGTCTAGAATCCAATCCAGGGTCCTAAATAGCGTTTAGTCTCCTAGCCTCCTCCCATCTGGGACAGTTTGTCATCTGTCATGTCGACACATTCGCCCGAGGTTTTCTCATGAATAAATTATGGTTATGCATTTTTGGCATGAATACCACAGAAGTGAAGTCATACCCTCCTTGGAGTATCATACTGAAAGACAGATGATGTCTATACACTGTTGAGATGATTTTTTTTTTTTTTTTTTGGCAGGGTTGGGGATGGAATCCAGGGCCTCACCCATGCTAGGCAAGTGAGCTACCCCTAAGATACACCCCCAGCCCTGAGATTAACTTTGATCAGTGGTTTCAGGTGGAGTCAGCCAGGCTTCTCCACTGCTGACTAATTCGTAGCTTGTGAAGGAGACACTTTGAGACTATGCAAATATGCTCCTTCTCATTGGGCTTGGGTGACTTACCCCGAGTGTCCAGGTGTGAGGTTGCTCCCGTGTGTTAGAAACTCTCAGTGTTGTTTGTCTGCGCGGCCTGGGGTGAGAGAAGAGAAGCTGAGGTGGTCAGGGAAGGGTCTGGACTTGGGGCAGAGTCCAGAGCAGCAGAAGGAAGAGACCTGCCAGGAGAAGGCAAGTAGGCAGGGATACCCAGCCCTGGCCCTCCCACCTGTAGGGGCTCTGCACCACCTCAGCCTCAGAACCATGGGGTGGGGCGTGCCCTGGGCAGCTGGCACTCTCTCCAGCCCTGGAAAGAAGGGTGTTTGATGAGGGACCTTCAGGGACAATTCACAACACCTTCAGTTTCCTACTCCAGTATAATGGATACCAGGAGGGCAGCAACCTCGTCTGTTTCAGTGACCACCACTCCAGCACAAACACACCGCCAAGCCTAGGAAATTGTTGAGGGAATGAGAAAGAAGATGACCTGCTCCACACATGGTAGAAATGTCTCTTTTTGTCTGACACCTCCCTCTCCCCATCTGCTACAGTTTGCCCTCTCCACGAGTATTCAAATGATCAGATGGACATTTTGAAAGAGTTTTACAGTCTTAATATGTCTTTTTCATCTCTCTCTCTTTTTTTTAGGTAGTGGGGATTGGTATTGAATCCAGCTGGCTCAGCAGATGCCTCAGTCCTTTATTTTGAGATAGGGTCTCATTAATGTGCCCAGGAAGGCCTCAAACTTACATTCCTCCTGCCTCAGCCTCCCAAGTTCTGGGATTAAAGGCATGCACTATCATGCCTGGCTTTATTTTTCATTTACTTTTAAATCCATTTCCTCTCCTTTGTGTTTGCATTTTCTTTTCTTTTTCTTTTTTTTTTTTTTTTTTTTTTTTAAAGAGAGAGGGACAGTGAGAGAGACAGAGAAAGAGAGAAACAACTTTATTTAGTTTTTCACATGGCTTTAGTTGCTCCAACACTTAGTTGTGTACGTGGTGCTGGGGTTTGAACCCGGGTCCTCGTGCTTGCCAGGCAAGCGCCGAAACCACTGAGCCACCGCTCCAGCCCTTCTTTTTCTTTTTTTAAAGAGAGAAGGACAGTAACAGAGAGAGAGAGAGAGAGAATCAATTTTTATTGAGTTTTTCACATGGCTTTCGTTTCTCCGACACTTAGTTGTGTACGAGGGTGCTGGGGTTTGAACCCGTGTACTTGTGCATGCTGGGCAAGCAGCATAACCACTGAGCCACTGCACTCCAGCTCCTTTATTTGCATTTTCAAGTAGTAATTTTTATGCTGGTTGATTAAAAAAGGAAAGTAAAACCAACCTAAGTATCCAATAATAAAGTTTTTTAAAAAAATTTTTGTTTAGAGAGGATAATCTTATTTCTGAGCCACAGGATTCTTTTAGAGTTTCTTGCTTACTCTCTCTCCAAAAGTATTGCATATTCACTACTAAATATTAAAAAAATACACCCAGGTGTGGTGATGCATGCCTGTAATCCCAGAAATTCTGGGCAATTTACAAAGACCCTATCTCAAAATTTTAGAAAGGGGAGACGGGGGTTGGAGCTGTGGCTCAGCAGTTGTAGCGCTTGCGTGGCATGTGTGAGGATGCAGGTTCAAACCCCAGCACCACATACACAGTGGAATGTCAGAGCAACAAACGCCAGATGAAAAACTAAATAAAGTTGATTCTCTTTCTCTCTCCCTATCACTCTCTCTCTTTAAAAAAAGTGGGGGGATGGTCCTGGCTCCCCCATGTTAGAGTCCTGGTACAAAAAAAGAAACAAAAAACCCACACACACACACACACACAATAATACAGACAAACAAAAGAACCATTAAGGATCCACTGGTATTTTTTACTGAGAGCCACTCTCAGTGACTCAGTATCTTTTCAATGTAGATGTACACAAATATTTTCTCGCTTTTCTAAAAAAAGAAAATAGGTGTATGTACTATTTATAATTAGTTTCTGCGCCTGTTTTCTGTTGCGCCAGCTCAGCTATTACAACAGCACCGCACGGAAGGAAAGCCTGTCCCCAGCGCTCATGGCTGAGGGGCCTGCTTGTACTTCCCCTTCATCTCTTCCGCTTGCGAGCCTGCCCCGACTTCTGGGACGCAGCAGGCCTTCCTTTCCCCGTCTGCTGAAGCTAAAGTGGCAGATCCTCAGTACCCTTGTCCGTCCTTTTTCCTGGTTTTAGTTTGTCACCTTCACTCTTAACTGTCCTGTCCTGCTAGAATCTGAGCTTCAAGTGGCAGTGACTGCCTTGCCTGTGTGCAGTATCTGCCTGGCCAGTAGCCAGGACTCAATAAACACTGCTGAAGACTCAGAGCACAAGCGGCTGAAAATGGTTTGGAAATAAAGCCAAAATAGAGGACCTGTGAAAAACAGACCTAATGACACATAGTGACAAAGCCCCTTGGTATGCCAGAGTTGCCATTGAGGCAAGTGCATGGGCATGTGGAGCAGGGAGGAGGACACTGATTAAACTTTAGCTAAATCATTATTTCAAATTGTCGTGGAGAGCTGCTGGCTTTTGCCAAACTACAGACAAATCAGCTAGCTCTTTTTCAGCTAGCCTGAAGAGAGCAGCCCCCAGCGCACACACCAGAAAGCCTGGAGAGATTTAGGGTGTCCTGCGTTCCCATTCCACTTTTCTGCCTCAGGCTTAAACAGACAGGGTGTCCCCCCTGTTTTCTCACTGGCTGAACAGACAGACGTGAGCACTGACCGTCCCTCACCCTTTCCCCATGCCAGCTTGTTTCCCTTCCCATTCAGAAAGGGCTGGCTACACAATTTGTAGGCCTAGTGTAAAGCGAAATCCGAACCCCCTTGTTTAAAAAGCAGGGGAAGCTGTGCGCAGTGACGCACAGCTGTGATCACGGCAACTCAGAGGCTGAGGCAGGAGGATTGCATGTTCAAAGGCAGCTTCAGCAACTTAGCAAGCCCCTGTCTCAACATAAAAAATAAAGTGGGCTGGGGGTGTGGCTCAGTGGTTAAGCACCCCTTTGTTCAATCCCTAGTATTAAAAATAAATAAATAAAAATTAAAAGTAGGGCTGAAGTGGTAGCTCAGCAGTTACGGCACTTGCCTGGCATGTGCGAGGACCCGGGTTTGAGCCCCAGCACCACACATACAACTGTCAGAGCAACAAAAGCCACATGAAAAACTAAATAAAATCCTCTCTCTCTCTCTCTCTCTCTCTCTTTCTCACTGTCCCTCTTTCTCAAAAATAAATGAATAAATAAGAATTAGGTGGAAAGTGCCTTTAAAGGTACTAAAATACTTTAAAATACTTGCTGGGTGTGGTGGCCCATGCCTGTAATCCCAGCAGCTCAGGATGCTGGAGCAGGAGGATTGCAAGTTCAAAGCCAGCCTCAGCAACTGAGTGAGCCCCTGTCTCAAAATAAAAATTAAAAGGGGTTGGAGTGGTGGCTCAACAGTTAAGGTGCTTGCATAGCATGCACAAATACGCAAGTTCAAATCCCAGCACCACGTACACAACGAAGTCTCAGAGAACTGAAAGCCTCCTGAAAAACTAAATAAAGTTGATCCGCTCTTTCTCTCTCACTGTCCCTTTCTCTTTTAAAAAACAAAAAATAAATAAAAAATAAAAGGACTGGGAATGTTGCTCAGTGGTTAAGTGCCTCTGAGTTCCATCCTTGGTACAAAAACAAACAAACAATAAAAGCTAAAATACAGAGCCAGGCATAATGGCACATGCTTATAATCCCAGTGACTTGGGAAGCTGAGGCAGGAGGACACCAAGTTTTTGTTGTTGTTTGTTTGTTTTTTAAAGAGAGAGGGAAAGAGAGAATCAATTTTATTCAGTTTTCATGTGGCTTTTGTTGCTCCAACACTTCATTGTGTACGTGGTGCTAAAGTTCGAATTGCATCCTCGTGTGTGCCAGGCAAGCTCTGTAACCACTGAGCCCCTACTTGAGCCCCCAAGGATCCCAAGTTTGAGGCTAGTCTCAGCAACCTAGAAAGTCTCTATCTCAAAATTTAAAAAAAGAAGGCTGGGGTGTACCTCAGTGGTAAGGTGCCCCTGGGTTCAGTTTCTAGTACTTCAGAAATCAATTACAAGTCAGATGAGTGATCATAAAATAAAGGAAACACTTCATTTTTTAGTAGCTTTTTTTTTTCTTTCTTCCAGCACACTCAGCCCACTGAAAAGTAAGGCAAGACTAAAAGAGGAAAGATTGGTCATCTCATCTTCCCCTCCCTTTCTCTGTCATCATCTGCAGCATAAAGGGCAGGTGAATGGGGAAATCTTAAGAGTAGAAAAGGATGCAGTGGGTTTCCTTAGTCATTTGTGTGCCTTGCAACACTGTTATCTGTGCATGTGAAGCAAAGTCTAGCTTCACCGGGTCAGCCAGCACCCCAGCCCTTAATCGTAGGTATGCACTCACCTGGTGCTTGCTCTGGGTCTTGTTGAAGTCCCATGCATAGGGATCCCCCAGAATTCTGAGCTCATGGGCATCACTAGTGCTGTATGTGTGTGGGCAGCATGGAATGGAGCTTTGTTTCTCTTCTGCTCATGTGCATGCTCCATGGTCCTCACAGACTCTACTCACAAGACACAAGTTCAAGGATAAAATTATTAAGAATTTCAAGATGGGGGCTGGAGCGGTGGCTTATTGGTTATGGCGCCTGCCTGGCATGTGCGAGGATGTGGGTCAAACCCCAGCACCAAAGTGTTGGACCAACGAAAGCCACATGAAAAACTAAATAAAATTATTAAATTGATTCTCTTTCTTTCTCTCACTGTCCCTCTCTCTTTAAAAAAAAATTTTTTTTTCTTCAAGATGACTGGGTGTGGTGGTGCACACCTGTAATCCCAGCATCTTGGGAGGCTGAGGCAGGAGGATCCCAAGTTCAAAGCCAACCTCAGCAACTTGGTGAGGCCCTAAGCAACTTAGCAAGGCTCTAAACAACTTAGTACAACCCTGTCTCAAAGTAAAAAAAAATAAAATAAAGTAAAATGGGCTGGGGATGTGGCTCAGTGGTCAAGCACCCTTGGGTTCAATCTCCAGTGCCAAACCAATAAATAAATAATAAATAAATAATTTTAAGATGATGACCGCAGAGCGTTAAATTGAGTGGAGGCCTGTCTTAGAATGGGCCCTAGGTGGTTGCACGGGCCACACACCTGTAAAGCCATCTCTGCATCCTGGCGTATGTTTGTAAGACTTTGTCACTCATGGTCCCCTCTATTCCCTTTGCTGTCTTTTCAGAGAGTAGCTCAGGATGACCTGGAATGGTGATGGGGTCTGGGGGTGGATATGGTCAGCCCATCCAGCCTCACCTCTTGCAGCTTCCACTACCAAGCAGCTAAATAGAATTTTCTAGTTTCCTGAAACAAGCCCTGCTGTCTGCTGCCTCTGGGCCTCTGTCTGTTCCCTCTACCCCAGTGGTTCTCAAAGTTGTTCCTGGCCCAGCAGCAGCAACACTTGGAAGTTGTTAGAAATGCAGATTTCTGGGCCTCAGCCCGACCTTCTGAATGAGGAAGCTGGGGTCTGGGAGGATTGTGACGCAGCTCCTCCTGAACTCCCTGTCCTCCCTGAAGGCAGCCTCGTAATTCCTCTCCACCCTCTTCATGGTGGGGGGGTTTCATCTCCAGCTTAACACACTCCCTCTCCAGTCTCCCTGGCACTCTGCCAGCTTCTGGTGCCTGTCTCGTTCTCCAGCCAGCCCTGGGTGCTGAGCAGGGCAGACAGTAGGCCAGCAAGGTGTGGTGATGGAACTGTCTTGACTCAAGGTGGCCGAGGAAGCGGAGCTGTGGGGCTGCAGGCATTACGAGGGGAGAGCAGGGGCTCAAGGCTGACCCCAGACAATCCGCCCTCCAGGTACAGCCTCTACACCCGCACCTGGCTCGGGTACCTCTTCTACAGACAGCAGCTGCGCAGGGCTCGGAATCGCTACCCCAAAGGCCACTCCAAAACCCAGCCCCGCCTCTTCAACGGTGAGTTCTGGCTGCCCCTGGCCAGCACCCCAAGCGGGGCCCCACGCTCTCTTCACACTGCCCTTCACCTCTCTGTGAAGGGCAGACTCCCCATCCACAGCCCATCTCTGTCTCTGTCCCCAGGAGTGAAGGTGCTTCCCATCCCTGTTCTCTCGGACAACTACAGCTACCTCATCATAGACACCCAGGCCCGCCTGGCCGTGGCTGTGGACCCTTCAGACCCTCGGGCTGTGCAGGTGAGGGGACAGTAGGGAGCAGGGGGCACTTGGGGTCATCCTTGGGGGTTGGAGGCTTCCCTTGCTAGAGAGGAGTGACCCTGGTCCCTCCACCCATGGCATGTGCGCCCTCCATGTGTATGTATGTGCAGGCGAGAGCCGCAGACCTCCCCAAACCAGCATGGGGAGGGGTGGGTGCCTGGCAAGACTGGGAGGCAGGGCAGGGGAGGGGAGGAGTCCTCCCGCTGGACCCTTTTCTGTGACCTGTCAGTGCCTGGGGTCTCTCTTCCTTTTCCCCTTATTCTGTTCTGTGTGTGTGTGTGTTGGTCCCCCTGCTAGAGCCCCTGGCCCCTTCCCCCTCTTCCATGTACCCCATTCTCGGTCCACTTTTCCTTCCCCCACCACCTTTCTCATCTTCCTCATTCTCTCTCCTCCACTCAGCCTCCTTTCCACCCTCCCTGCTCTCCTCTCCCCCAGCCCTATTCTCAGCTTCTGTCCCCTCTGAGGGGCTCCCCAGTCTCAGTGGCTCCTCTTCCCCAGGCTTCCATCGAGAAGGAGGGAGTTAATTTGGTTGCCATTCTCTGCACCCACAAGCACTGGTAAGAGGCTGGGGTGGGGCAGCTTTGGGGGCAGACAGCCTCCCCTGGCCCACCCTTGCCCCAGCAGGGGGTGCATGCCGACACTGGGCCGCAAGACGAGAGCCAGAACTGGGTGCCAGGAAGTCCACATGGGCAGTGACCCACCCTCCCGAAAAGTCCCCAAGCACAGCAGAGGTGGAGTTTAAAGGGCTGGTCTCCCACCACCACACTTACCAGACTTTAGAAGTCCCTTATCCTTCATTCTGTAGCCATGCCACAGGTACCTGCTACAGGCTGGGCACCAGCAAACTCGTGATCTCTTCCATCAAAGCAATTGCAAGTCTAGTAGGAGGGATCCCCTGCATAAAGGACCAACACTTATGAACATTTAGGTGGCAGGTGACACAGGGGACAGGGGATGGGGGTGCTTTAGGCAGCATGTGACCAGATCTACTTGCAGGAATCCGAGGACAATTATTGGAGCTGAGAGGCTCCAGAAAGACTAGTCACCATTGGCCACGTTGAGCTCATTGTGTGTGTGTGGCGGGGGGGGGTTCCAGTGGTGTTGGGGTAACATTCTGAATAGGGAATCAGCTTGAACAAAAGCCTGGAGATGCTTTGTTGAAGCATAAAATGGAGGCCAGGGTCAGATGCCACTTGAACCCCCCTGCCTATCTCTACCGTCCCGCAGGGACCACAGTGGAGGGAACCGTGACCTCAGCCGGCGGCACCGGGACTGTCGGGTATATGGGAGCCCTCAGGACGGCATTCCCTACCTCACCCAGTAAGTCCCAGACCCAGGGTTGGGATAGCCTATCAGTTGAGTATTTCAGGACATCATTCCTGGCTCTTAGCAGATCGGAGCCCAGGTGAAGATTGGCACAGCCTGCCTCCCAGCTAACCCAGCCATGGCTCAAAAGAAGAGGGGGAAAGTTTGAATCTGAGCCCCTGGGCACTAGGTGCTTTCTCCCTGATGTGGAAGCCCACCCTCCTGCAAATTGCCCATCCCCTTGGGCCTGAGGTAGGAGTAGGAATCAGCTCTAGTCCCTTCTTCCCCGTTGCTTTGCCCCCAGCCCCTTGTGTCATCAAGATGTCGTCAGTGTGGGACAGCTCCAGATCCGGGCCCTGGCCACTCCTGGCCACACGCAAGGCCATCTGGTCTACCTTCTGGATGGGGAGCCCTACAAGGGTCCCTCCTGCCTCTTCTCAGGGGACCTGCTCTTCCTCTCTGGTTGTGGTGAGTTCCCCCAAAAGACGGGAGAGTGGAAAGAGGGTGGGACAGAGGCCAGAGCAGTAGCAGTCCATGTTACACATGAAAGCTTTGGTTACACCACAGATGTCGCTCCTATCTGTGTCAACCAATTTTTTGCTTCTTTATTTTTGTTACTGAGATTGAACCCAGGGGTGCTTTGCCACTGAGCTACATCTCCAGCCCTTTTTATTTTATTTTGAGACAGGGTTTTGCTGAGCTCCTTGGCTGGCCTTGAACTTGCCACCCTCCCACTTCAGCCTCCCTAGTTGCTGAGATTACATGCAGGCGACACTGCGCCTGGTACTCAATTGCTTCTTATATCCTCAAGACTTTCTATGGGGGATGGGCAGAACAAGGAGATTCTATTCCTGAGCAAAGACTTCAAGGGTCAGGTGTTGCCTCTGGGTGGGGCCTGCCTCTCCAATAAAGTGACTGGAGGGACTAGGTTGTAGAAAGTTGAGGACCCCTAAGTGAGAGGGAGATCCGTAGGCAGGCGAGGATCCCAAGTCCCAGGCTGTAGAGTTCCAAAGGGCAGCCAGGCAAAGAAGCGCCCCATGGAAAGGAGAGCCCTCCACCTCCCCAGCTTGGGCCATGGGAACCCAACCTGCAGCACTGTGTGTAAGAGCCTGGCCTTGGTCAGGGTGACCGATCAGGCCCATTCTCAGTGGGAAGGAGGGAGTTAGATCCAGGAGGTGGGTGGGAGGTACGCTGTTGAAGGGTGGCTGTCCACAACTGTTGAAGCTCTTCCCTACCCTCTTCAAGTACCTTACACTGTGTCATCCTTGTGCCCCTGACCCCATCCAGGACGGACCTTTGAGGGTACTGCGGAGACCATGCTGAGCTCACTGGACACTGTGCTGGGGCTGGGGGATGACACCCTCCTGTGGCCTGGTGAGGCACCTTTCCCCCTCCTCTTTAGCCCCATGCTCGGTGGGACACCAGGGTCCCCCCAAGCCCCTTACTCTCTTAGAGACTGAGTCAACCCAGCTTCTGGCCCAGGGGCAACACAGTTCCATGTCTGGAGGTGGGGCAGGCTCTGGCCTCCCTTCTTCAAGAGCACAGTCCTGGCTCTGTAATGCCTCTGCTTCTCATGCCACCATCGCCACCAGCCAGCCCTTGGCCTCCAGAGCCCTTCAAGACCCAAGACATGTCTAATTGTTCAGAGCCCAGAACAAAAAATAGCTTGCCTTTCAGAAGTTAGTAAATCCGAGCTGGAGCGGTAGCTCAGCGGTTTCGGCGCTTGCCTGGCAAGCATGAGAACCCGGGTTCAAACCCCAGCACCACGAACACAACTAAGTGTTGGAGCAACTAAGGCCATGTGAAAAACTAAATAAAGTTGTTTCTCTCTTTCTCTGTCTCTCTCACTGTCCCTCTCTCTTTAAAAAAAAAAAAAAACGAAGTTAGTAAATCCATTCTGCTTGATTAAATTGACTTGTATTTTTATAAAAACATTCACAAAAATAACTCAGTTAATCCTGAGAACATAGATTAATTCATTTGATACTTAATGTACACCTAACATGTACCAAGCTTTATTCTAGGAACTAGGAACACAACAGTGACATCTGTTCCTGGTGGCCTGTTGTCTTCTCTACTTGCCAAATTAGAAAACTCTGGCTCTGTGACTGAGGTTACATGCTGGGCAGTGGCACAGTTGGAATTAGCATGGTGTCTTCCCAGCTCCAAGGCTGGTTCAGGTTTCCCTGAACCGCTGCCTCTTAATCCTGGCTGCCTTATGCCCACTGCTGGAGAAGCTGCTCTGGGTGGGTGGGTTTTCCTGGAAGCCCCACCTTCTTCCCTGATTGTTGAGTAACTATAGGCCTAGGGACAGGAAGGACTTTTTCTGACCACACCACTGACCTGCACTCTGCCTTATGGCCTTGGCTAGGTCATGAGTATGCAGAGGAGAACCTGGGCTTTGCTGGCGTGGTGGAGCCGGAGAACCTGGCCCGAGAGAGGAAGATGCAGTGGGTGCAGAGACAGCGGATGGAGCGCAGGAGCACGGTGCGGGGCTTGGGAGCCCAGGGGACTGCACGGGCACTTGGCCCATGCAGAGCCTGAGCCTGATGCTGCTGAGCCTGGGCCTGCAGGTGCCTCCGCAGAGCTCCAGCCTGCTCAAGGCAGAACTCCTGCACCCCAGCAGTGGGGGTGGGGGCTGGGCAGGCTTCTTTGTTGGGTCCCTTTTCCAGCTTCAGCCACCCAGCCTGGTGCCTTTCACCCTACAGTGCCCGTCCACCCTGGGAGAGGAGCGCTCCTACAACCCATTCCTGAGGACCCACTGCCCGGCACTGCAGGAGGCTCTGGGGCCAGGCCCAGGCCCCACAGGGGATGATGGCTGCTCACGGGCCCAGCTCCTGGAGGAACTCCGACGCCTAAAGGACACTCACAAGAGCAAGTGATGCCCCCAGTTGACCCCAGCCCAGCCTGCCCCTGCAGTGGGGAGGCTGCCCATCGCCTGTACCTCGCTGTCCTTCTCATGGCTACCACCACCATCTCCACCAGTGCCCATGGTGGGCATCATCCCACTGTTCACACTGGTCAGGGGGAGGGGAGAGGCAAGGCAATGAGATCAAGAGGAAAGGAACGGTCAAAGGCCGGCAGACCCCACAGTGAGGGACATCAAGGGTGAGAAGAAAGGAGGGGCCTTGGGACACCTCCAGACCTTGCTTACCATGAGAGTCCCCTTCTCCCTTCATCCATTCTGGGTCAGCAGAGATGTGGAGGCTGCTGTCAGCCCCTCCCCCAGGAGGCTTTGCTGTAGCCCCAGGACCAGAGCAGCAGACCAGGACCAGGCTAAGTCCATCTTTTCCCCATCAAGGGTTGAGGAGCAAAATCCACCCAGCAAAGCGGCATAAGGTAGTGCCTTGGGGAAGTGGTCACTGGCAAGGCTACCGCCCTGGGTTACTGAGCCTCTACCCCTCCTCCCAGCCTCCCTCCCCACCCCGCCTAGCCAAGGCCTTTGCTGGGAGAGCCATTCCTGAGCACCCCAAGGGGCTAGAAGTCAGGCTCTCATCTCTGCCTCAGTGGAGCCCTGCAGCCTAGAAGCAGGAGGGTCCTGGTTGCCAAGGAAACCTCTGCCTCGGGCTGAGGAGACCCCAGATGCTAGGATGCAAGAGCCTGACAGCCTGGCAAGCCACAGCTCCCTGCCCATCTGGCCGGGGCCTTCCTGCTGGCCTTTGCCCCTGCCTGGGCCACAAGGCCCTTCTTCCCAGGGGAGAGAGAGCCACAGTCTGCCTCTGACCAGCGCGGTTTTCTCATTTCGGCCCTTCCTTTTAGGAATTTCTGCCTGCCTTCTATCTAACTTAATCTCTTTTGCTTGAGTTAGTAAGGATTTATTTTTTAGCCATGACATTCATCTGGCCCTTTGCAGTTTGCCAAGAACATTCATTCCCATGTGATTTCCCTTGAGTCCTCCCTGCATCCTGGGTGGGAGGCGGGCTCTGTACAGCAGAGTACAGAGATGCCTGAGAGCAGAGAACATGAGCAGCTTCCAGGACCCTGGCCTGGGCTCTCACCCTCTGTTCCCCTCTCCTCAGACTCCACTTCCCTGGTTTTGGGTCCAGGTCCCTTTGGGGCCACAGTGAGACACCCTATGGTCCTCAAGTAGGCATACCTTGTGGCAAAGCCTTCCTCGGGCTCTGCTCACCTCTGGAGACCTGAGATGCCCCCTCCTGCAGTTTCCCCTCCTCATTTGGCCTCTGCTACCTTCTCCAGCACAGCCCCTGGAACCACTCTAGCAATACCACCGGACTGGTTAGCGGTCTGCACCCCAAGACATGCAGTTTCACGCCTCTGTGCCTTCGCTCCCGCTGTTTCTTCGGGGGCCGGAATGCCTTCCCCCGCTCCTCCTGCCTCAGCTGCCTGGCAAACACCTGTCCATCTCCCCCAGGCCCCTCCCCCAGGAAGGCACCCCGCCCCTCCTCCCCAGGCTACCTCTGCTCTTTGTAGATGCTTCTCTTTCTCCCTGTCTCTCTCTTCTCTCCCCTCTCTCTCTCTCTCTCTCTCTCTTTCTCGGCACTTATCATACTCTGTTTTACTTGTTTACATGTTTGTCTCCCCTTCTAGACTGTGAATCCTTAAGGGCATGGACTGTATCTTATGCATCTCTATATTTCTGCGCCTAGCACGGTGCCTGGCACACAATAGGCGTGCAATAAATGTTGAATGATTGAATGATTTAATCAAGGCCTAACTACTCAGTGACTCGTCCTTACTGCTGTGTGAGTGGAACAGCAGAGAACTTTATAACCATTTTGCTGACTCTGTTCCAGGTCCCATAGCTTGGGGCTACTGCCCTTTAAGAACTTCGGTCAGAAATGATGCCCTAAACATATTCCTTCCACAGCCCGTATACATTTGTTCAGGGTTTATAATTTGCTTCCTTCAGTGTTCTCCAAAGTGTGAGGTGCTCAGATGTACCACTAGGCAAGGGGCAGGGGAGTAGTTAGACATGGTCACAGTCCAGGACTTCAAGGGCACAACCTCAGTACGAGCTTGTTTTTAACACCTCTGCGAAAAGAAAGAGGCAGACTCCAGGTCCACAGCTTACTTGGGCTCCTGTCTTTGCTTATTTATCTTTGGGGTCAATGTTCATTTTTGACAAGTGGCACTGGTTTTAGTTCATGAAAGTGATTAAAGATATTTATTGAATTAGGTGCCAGGGCCAGGCGTTGGGGGTAAGGCTTGTAATCCCAGTGATTGGGAGGCTGAGACAGGAGGACTGTAAGTTCAAAGCCAGTCTCAACGATTTAGGCCCTAACCAACTTAGTGAGACCCTGGCTGGGGATGTGGCTCAGTGGTTAAGCACCCCTAGTTCAATCCCTGACACCAAAGTAGCAGGGGAAGAATTAGGAGCTGGGCACACAACTATAATCCCAGTGTCTTAGGAGGCTGAGGTAGGAGTATTGCACGTTCAAACCCAGGCTCTAAATCTGGGAGACTCTGTCTTAAAATAAAAATTTTAAAAATGGGCTGAAGGGCTGGAGTGGTGGCTCAGTGGTTATGGCGCTTGCCTGGCATGCTCCAGTACGTGAGTTCAAACCCCAGCACCATGTGTGTTTCAGAGCAGCAAAGTCCACATGAAAAACTAAATAAAATTGATTCTTTCTCTCTCTCTCACTGTCTGTCTCTCTTAAAAAAAAAAAAAAGTGGGCTAGAGACATGGTTCAGTGGTTACACGTGCCGGGGTTCAATCCCTGGTACCCCTGCCCCCCCCCAAAAAAAAGCTTGAATTAGGAAAATGCAAAGAAAAGGTGACACCTGACTACGGTGAACACACGGGTAGGGACGAGGACAAGAAACGCTGGCTTAGCCACATGCTTTCTTGAGGCCACCCTAGAGCAGGGCTCCCACCCCCCACCTGTCATAGTTCAGCCTCCTCTCTTGCGCATCCCTCACCCCAGGCTAGGGACCGTGGCACAGGCCCCAGCTGCCCCAAATTCGGGCAGCATCTGGCTGTGATTGGGGGTGGACTGCGGTCTTCATTCTCCTGAAGAAGGATGGCTCTGTGTGCAGCGGGGCTCCTCTGCTGTCCTCGCAGATGAACCCCAGGACCGGACCCTGGACTCTGCAAGTCACCCTGGGTACACTCCGCTTCACATCTTCATGGAGCATTTGTGGCAGGTCTCTGGGCTTGGGTGACCCTCCCACCTGGCCATCTGCCCCGAATGATGGATGAGCATGTGCTACTCCTGGAGCTGGCACTGCCCAGTGCCCAATAACAACCGCACTATGTGCATTTTTGTTTTTGTTTGTTTGTGATACCAAGGATTGAACCCAAGGGTACTTAACCCCTGAACCACATCTCCAGCCCTTTTTATTTTTTATTTTAAGACAGGGTCTTGCTAAGTTGCTAAAGGCCTCACTAAGCTTCTGAGGCTGGCTTTGAACTGCAGTCCTCTTGCCTCAGCCTCCCGAGTTGTTGGGATTACAGGCGTGTGCCACCACACCTGGCTCACAGTGTGTATTTGCTTACTGGACAGCAGGTGTACTGGCCTTAGAGACCTGGTTACAGTCCCAGCTCTGTCATTCAGCTTCCCAGTGACCATGGGTAGGTCACCTTCCTGTCCTGCTTCTTCACTTTTCAGTGGAGAGGATAACAATGAGTCAGACCCCTTTTAGTGATGAATACTCAACGCACAGTAGCTTCTCCCTAAACGAAAGCCTTGAGGTGAACAGTCTCCCAACTGCTTGAGGGAGCAACCAAAACACTGAGAAGTGCAGCTAGGTCACGGTGGCTTTGGGCATGGCTGGATCCAAGGATTCAGAGTGTCTCTGTTCAGCTCTGCTTTCTTCTCTCAGTGTCTCCCTCTATCAGGCTCTCCTGCAGTGGAAAGATGTTCTCAAAAAGTTACAGCCTTACAGGATCCTCCTTTATCAAACCTAACAGAACCTCAGCATTCCAGGACTTGAGTTTCACTGGTCTAGCCTGGGTCATGTGCCCAACACTGCAGGAATCATGGGAGTTAGAAGGATGGGTTCTCTCATTGGCCAGGACAGGTCATCTGACTACACTCACAAGGATTTTATGAGTCCCAACTGTGCCACAGTGATCTGGGGGTGGAGAACAAGGAATAAGGGGCTTGACACTAGAAATGATGCAAGATGGCAAAATCATACACCTTCATTAACAGTTCCACTTACTGCTGGGCTTGATGGTTCACACCTATAATCCCAGCAACTCAGGAGGCTGAGGAAGGAGGATCACAAGTTTGAGGCCAGCCTCAGCAATTTAGAAGGGTTTGGGGGTATAACTCCGATAAAGCCTTCTTGGCTTCAATATTCAGGATTAAAAACTTTTATTCCATTTATCAAGGCATTAGGAGGGTCAGATGGAAAAGGCATATGAAGCCACTCTGAAAAAATACTACATCAGGGGCTGGAGCAGTAGCTCTGGTTACAGTGCTTGCCTGGCATGTGCGAGTACTCAGGTTCGAACCCCAGAACCACGTACACAATGAAGTGTTAGAGCAACAAAAGCCAAATGAAAAACTAAACAAAAATTGATTATCTTTTTCTCTCTCACTGTCCCTCTCTCTTTAAAAAAAAATACTGCATCAGATTTCTGGTGCTATGATTAATTATAGACAGGAAAAAACTTTAATCTTGTTTAACTTAATTTATTTTTTTATTGGTACCAGGGGTTGAACCCAGGGATGCTCAACCACTGAGCCACATCCCCAGCCCTTTTTGTATTTTATTTTGAGACGAGGTCTTGCTAAGTTGTTTTGGCCTTGCTAAACTGCTGAGGCTGGCTTTGAACCTCCTGCTACAGGCTCTTGGGATTACAGGTGTGCGTTGCTGGGCACAGCAAAATTCATCTTTTTACAGTATATAATTCAGTGACTTTTAGTATACGTACAGTCTTGTGATCATCACAATCAATTTTAGAGCATTTTCCTTATTCTAAATCGAAGCCCTGTAGTTGGCATCATGCTTGGTCTCCACACCCCACCCGGGCCCAGCACTATGGAGCTAATTACTGTCTCTGTGGATTTTCCTTCTAGACATTTCATGTAGATGGAGTCACACAACATGTACCGTTTTGCTGGCTTTTTTTTTTAAAGCCAGGGATTGAACCCAGGGACGCTTAATCACTGAGCCACATCCCCAGCCCTTTATATATATAATTTTTTTAAATTTTGAGATGAGGGTCTTACTAAGTTGCTTAGGGCCTCACTAAATTACTAAGGCTCACTTCAAACTTGTGATCCTCCTGCCTCAGGCTCCCGAGTCGCTAGGATTACAGGCGTGTGCCACCATGCTAGGTGCTACTTTTTATTCTTAAGACAGAATCTTGTTGAATTGCCCAGGCTTGCCTTGAACTATCAATCCTCTTGCCTCAATCTCCTCAGTTGCTGGATCACAGGTAGGTGCCACCCTATCTGGCTTTTTGAAATCTTTAATGTTTGGTCCTATTACAATCCTGGTAACACTTAAAAAAAAAAAAAAGCAGGAATTGAACCAATGAGCCACATCCCCAGCCCTTTTTACTTTTTCATATTGGACAGGGACTCACTAAGTTGCTTAGAGCCTCACTAAGTTGCTGATGCTAGCTTTGAACCTGTGATCTTCCTGCCTCAGCCTACCAAACTACTGTGATTACAGGCAAATTCCGCCACACTTTATTTTTTTTTTGAGAGAGAGAGATAGTGAGAGAGACAGAGAAAGAGAGAAACAACTTTATTTAGTTTTTCACATGGCCTCCGTTGTTCCAACACTTGGTTGTGTACGTGGTGCTGGGGTTTGAACCCGGGTCCTCATGCTTGCCAGGCAAGCGCCGAAACCGCTGAGCCACTGCTCCAGCCCTCCGCCACACTTTAAATAAACTTTAAACAGTAATACTTTAATAAATAAAGTTCCAAGCCTAAATAAATTATTCAATTGCCCTATATGTGTATTTAGTTTTATTTTAATACTTATTATTTTTGCAGTACTGGGACTGAATCCAGGGGCACTCTAACCCTGAGCTACAACATATTCTCAGCCCTGCTCCCCTCCTTATGGTACTGGGGATTGAATCCAGGGCTTGTGCGTGCTAGTAAGCACTCTTCCACTGAGCTATATCCCCAACCCCAACCCCCAGCCCCTTTTCTTATTTTTTGTTTTGGACAGAGTATCACTAATTTGGCCAGGCAAGTCTTGAACTTGCCATCATTCTGCCTCCTGATTCACTGGGATTACAGGTGTGCGCCACTGCACCTAGCAGGAACCCTCCCCCCCACCCTTTTTTTGTTGTTGTTAAAGAGAAAAGGACAGTGAAAGAGAGACAAAATCAATTTTATTTAGTTTTTCATGTGGTTTCGTTTTTCAAACACTTTGTTGTGTACGTGGTGCTAGGGTTTGAACCCTGGTACTCAGTATGCATGCCAGGCAAGCAAAGTAACCACTGAGCCACTGCTCCAGCCCCAGAAGCCCCTTTTAATAGCAACTGTAATCCCAATGACTAGGGAGGCTGAGGCAAGAGGATTGAAAAAGTTCAAGGCTAGCCTCAGCAATTTAGCAACACCCTATCTCAAAAAATAAATAAATAAATAAAAGATTTGGCACCCATGGATTCAATCCCAGTACCAAAGAGAAAGGAAAGAAGGAAGGAAGGAAGGACGGAAGGAAGGAAGGAAAAGGGAGGGAGGAGAGGGAGGAAAGGAGGGAGGGAGGCAAAATCTTAGTTTAGGAATGCGGTCTTCTGTGGAGTGTCAGTTGTTTCCCGTCACGATCCAGGGGCTGGCTGGGAGCTAGGGCTGGCTGCATTGCCCAGCATCCAGAGAGAGGATCTTCTGGCCTATCACTAGCCCAGGAAATTAACATTCAAAACTGAAGGCATGGTTTCTAGTGAAAGCACAAGGTTTTACCTGGTCTTGTGTAAAGTCAAAACCTGCTAAGAAGAGGCATGGGAGGAAGTCGGGGGCCATCGAAGCTTGCAGAGGTATTCACGCGACATCGAATTGGATTCTGAGATTCTGAGACTATGCCTGACCCTGCACCACGACTTCTCGGTTCATTTTAATGATTCCTTTCTTCCCCTGCCTCTTAAGAACGTCAAACGCTCCCCCTGCTGGACAAAGCCTCCGGCTTGGGCTGAGCACCCGAACCGGCGTGGTCGGACTTCTCCTCCAAGGTCAAGATGTGGAGAAGTGATTGATGGCCCTTTAAGGGGCGGTAGTTAGCTTCCGGTTGCCCTGGAGACGGCTGGACGCCAGACCTGCTGGTAGCAGACAGCATGTCTTCCAAAGTTCACTCCGCAGGTGGGAAAGGGCTGCTGGGTGGGGTCTCGTCTCCCTTACCGCCCCCTCCAGGGTTGTCCTGGTGGATTCAGTTCTTGGGGACAGCGGCCGGGACCGGGGCACCCCGGCCCCTCTTCCCAGCATCTGCCATCCCAGCCTCTCCCTCTGCAGGCCCCAAAGGCAAGGACTACCGGCCCTCGCCCTCGGGCCAGGAGCGTCCGCCACCCCCGCAGGCCAATGCCGAAGCCATCGACTTCCTCGGCTCCCTCCGTGAGCCCGAACAGCGGGGGAGGGGGCAAAGTCCTGGGAGGAAGCAAGAGAGAAGGCCCGGACTGGTCCCCACGCTCTCAGCTCCCTTCTCCTAGGACTCAAATAGGGGCGCGTGGGGGACAGGGTCTTCGCCCCGGCTCCTGCAGATGCCAGGGAGCGGGAGGGGAGGCGACCTGGGGGAGGGGCTCACCTGCCCCACCCGCCGCCCCGCCGCAGGGCTGGAGGAGCTGGAAAGGCTGTTCTTCTCTGAGACTCTTGCCATGGTCTCCGACACCGGGGAGCCTCGGGGAGAACTGACCATCAAGGTGCAGAAAGGGAAGTACAAGGATGAAGTGGGCATCATGTCCCACTGCATCCTGGTGCATGCGGTTAGCCACGGCCTCATGGATAAAACCATCTGCGGAAACTCGCTCCTGGGTAGAGTTCCGGCTGCCCCTGAGGCACCTCACCTTCCCCCGCGGCCACCCTTTCCATTCCCAGCATCTTTATTCAGGACCTACCCCTCGACTTGCCTTGGGACCAGGATGAGACACGGGGAGGGGACACAGGGAGGTTACTCACAGGCAAACCTAGGACAAGAGCAGCGCTGACCCACCACATAGTTGTTCTGGGACCAATGGCACCTGGTCCTCCAGCCTGAGCCACCCTCCTTCCCTTCCTTCTGTCTTGGACCCATGTCTCCTGTGACATTAGGGTTTATCTCTGCACCCCAGGCTATCTCTCGGAGACTTTGGAGACCATGGAACAACACAGCCGTGAGTTCATGAAGGTACTCCCGAGCGCCCCATGTATTGCCCCATCCAGGATGAGAGAACAGAGAATGAGGGAAGGAGGGAGGAAATCCAATGGAATACCACCCCTGCTGTGGCCCTCTCACCCTGCCAACCCACCACACACAACTTGAAAACTCGGCCATCCAGGATACTGAGCTCAGTGGCCGCTGCTGTGGGTGTTCACCAGCACACTGAACCCAGTCATCCTCCTGCCTGAGAGCCAGCATCTCCCTGAGGGCCATGGGGGCTGGCCTTTCCCAGGGCCTAGCTGTTCCCTAGGACCTGTCACTATTTAGCCTTCACCCCTCTGGCTCTGTGCTCCTCAGCCCCAGCTCAGCCACTTCACTAACTTCTAGAATATGTCCATGACTTGTTACGCACTGGAAACCACTTGAATCTAGAACGTTTCCACAGTCCATTCCTACCTTTTAAACCTCTGTTCTGAGGTGGACTGCTTTTTAGCTTTGTATTACACCACAGTATGACTGCCGTTCACGAGCTTTACCAAGTATGGAAGGCTTTTTGGTTGTGTTTTAAATCAAAACCTTTATTTTTTATTTATTTATTTTTTTAAAGAGAGAGGGACAGTGAGAGAGAAAGAAAGAAATAACTTTATTTAGTTTTTCCCATGGCCTTCGTTGCTCCAACACTTGGTTGTGTACGTGGTGCTGGGGTTTGAACCCAGGTCCTTGTGCTTGTCAGGTAAGCGCTGAAACTGCTGAGCCACCGCTCCAGCCCCAAATCAAAACCTTTAAACCTCAGTTTTCTCGTTTCTAAACGAGAATAGATAAGTGACCTCTGGGGATCAATAAGTCCCTGATTCTCCCCCCCACATGCCCTGGCTCTTAGTTCCTCATCCTCCCCATGGAACAAAAGATGACTTTGCTGAAGCAGGATGACCAGCTGACCTTGACCAGAAGCATCAAGGAGGGTGAGGTAAGGGTGAGAGCCAAGCGGGACCCCACCCTTCATATCCTCTTCAGAAGGATGAACACCCACACCTGCTTGCCCACCCTACCAGCCCCTTCCCAGCTAGATGTCCCTGACCCAGATCTGTCCTGAACAGGAAATGAAGACAGGTGTGACTTTCTATTCCTGGCACTCACTTACTGGCTTCATCTCCGAGACTGCCAACCTGTTGCTCCTGAGGGTGATGGCCTGGAGACAGATGGTGCCCCAAAATGCCCGCTTCCTGGCCTTGGACACTGACGGCAAACTCTGCTATTCCACCTATGTGAGGGGTCTCCCTGGGCAAGGGATTTGGTCCAGGACAAACTAGAACGGGTGTGAAGGAAGTGAGCTGGGGTAGAAGACAGCTGTAGTGTGGAGGAGGCAGTTGGGGTAGGGATAGATCAGGAGGGTGGGAATGAGACATTCAAGAACTGCATGTGTCAGAGAGAAGATAAAGTGTGGGGCAGGTGAACAGGGTGCAAGCAGTTGAGGGAAACAAACTTTTCTGCACAAAAGTCAATCTACAAAAAAATAAAACAGAGTGAAGGGCTGCTTTAAATCCAGGGCCTCGCACGTACTAGGCAGGCACCCCACCACTGATCCACACCCCCAACGCATCATTTTTTAACTTTGAGAAATGCAATTTCTTCAACTTACCTAGTCTGTTATTTTTTAAAATTTCATAATTTACCTGGGACCCCAGTTCAAACCCCAGCACCACATACACAACTCATACACAACTAAGTATCCAGGAAACAAAGGCCAGATTAAATAAATAGCATTGATTCTGTCTCTCTCTCCTTCTCTCTCTCTCTCTCTCTCTCTCTCTCTCTCTTTCTCTCATGCACACACACACTCTCTCTTAAAATAATTTAAAAAATAAAAATAAAAATGGCTGGGAATGTTGCTCAGTGGTTAAGCCCCTCTGGGTTCAATGCCTGGTACCAAAAAGCAAAAAGGCTGGGGATGTAGCTCACTGATGGAATGCCCCTGGATCCAATCCCCAGTACCAAAAAAAAAAAAAAAAACAAGCTGGCATGGCAGGGAGCAGGGGAGAGCTGGAGCTGGAGCTGGTTCTGTATGAGGCAGGCCCAACTTATTTGGGGTTACAACTCAAATCTTGTGGCACCTGAGGTTTTGGACAGCCAAGAGCTGGGGAAAAAGTAATTTCACTGGTGAACAAAAAAATAAAGATATGAGGAGGAGGAAAGGCCAGGCTGAGGCCGGGGAGACCCTGATAGGCACCCCCCTCACCCTCCCCTCCTCTTGGCTGCTGCAGCAAGCCCTGGGCTTCCAGATGGTCCAGGTGGGCCACCAGCAGTCTGAAGTGTTCATTGTGGAGCACACCGTGCACTCGACCGAGGGCATCCCCATGTCCTGGCAGTTCCACCTGCTCCCGGATGGGTGAGCCATGCTCCGGGGCAGGGACGACCAAGGGCATATTGTAGCGTACAAGTCTGGGTGCTCAGTGATGGGGGAGGGGCCTGGATGGGGATGGGACAAAGGAGCCACTAGCTGACCCTGGGGATATCACCAGAAAGAACTGTCATCAGTATCCGAGTGTCCCCTCCTTTATCTTCACCAGTCACCTTCTTCATTCATTGTCCCATTCTCTAATGCTCACAGTACCTCCCAAACCTTCCCACCAAAGAGCCCCAACTGGCCGAGGAAGGAGAAGCCAACCCTGCAAAGCCTCAGGCATAGCTAAGGAGGTGCCACAGCCCTAGAGCTGTACTGGGGACACCAGTGTCAGAACTACTGGACTCCTGATGGAATCCGAGTGCTGGAGCAGCACCCCTGACAACACTCCACCAAGTTGTCACCAGCAGAACAATGACACCAGACCTGAGAGAAGGCAGGTGGTCGAGAAGAACCTGCTTCTTGAAGTTTCACAAGTATTGGCCTAGAAATTTCACTGGCGAAAAAGTAATCAGAACATTGCCGGCTTTTTTTTTTTAATTCATACTTTTTAGCATTTTTCTACGAATGTGTCACATACGGAGGAGGAAGAGCTGTGGTTTTTATTTTGTTTATTTTAGTGCTTACATTTCTGAAGGCCTCAATCCTTTTTCATTTACTTTGGTTGTTATAGTTGTTTTGTACCAGGGATTGAACCCAGGAGCACTCTAACTCAGAGCTACATCCTCAGACTTTTTAATTTCATTTTTAAGACAGGATCTCATTAAGTAGCCCAGGTTGGCCTCAAACTTGCTATCCTCCTGCCTTAGCCTCCAGAGTAACTGGCATTACAGACGTGCCCCACAGCACCTGGCTTGTTTTTTTTGTTTTGTTTTTTTAAGCTGGAACATGACACTTCCAAGTCCTGTGCCATTTTTCGGAACAGAGAACTCAAAAGACAAGAGAGAAGGGAGAGTTAAACAGAGGCTCCCAGGACAGTTCTCAGCTTAGGCTGCCACAACAAAACGCCACAGACTGGTTGCCTTAAGCAACCGAAATTTATGTCCTCACAGTTGTGAAGGCTGGAAGCCCATAGCCAAGGTGCCACAAGAGTTGGTTTCAGGCTTGTAGATACTGCCTTTGGCTGTGTCCTCCTGGGCCTTTCCTCCTCGAGTGGATGGATAGAACTCTGTCATCTCCCTTCCTCTTCTTCTAAGGACATCTGTCTTCTTATAAGGATCAGGCACCCCCTTGTGACCTCATTGAACCACAATGACCTTCCTAAAAGCCCTATCTCCAACTCCTATCACACTGGGGCTTAGAACTACAACACACTGTTGGTGCCATCAGTCCCCAAGGTGGTTTAGGAAGACTCACTGCCCCACCTCCTTCTGTGTTGCACTCCAGGCACCTGGCTAAGAGAGTCCAGGTGGGCTCCCCTGGGTGCTGCCTCATCACCAAGATGCCCATCTTGAGGACGGAGGGTGAGTGCGGCCCAGGCCCGAGGCAGCTGGTGGGAGAGGGTAGGGGAGGTGAGGGAAAGCTGTGGTCTGCGGGGATTGGACGGCACTGGTGTGCCACTGACGGGACAGGGGCAGGCAATCCAATGGCGCAGCTCTGTCCTACCCCGGCCCAAGGCAGTGAGGGGTGGGCCTCTTCTGCTAGGATCCCCTTCCAGCAACTCTGCCTACGTGGGCAGATCCTGAGGTTGGACCTGAGCCTTCAGCTTCAGTTCTGAGATCCCCCTGCGTGTCCTGAAGGTTCTGGGTGGGGGTAAGCAGCCTTCCCCGCTCCCCACCCAGACGAGATGGAGCCTCAGCCGGTGTTTGAGAAGAAACCGCTGGTGTGGGAGGAGGACTTGGAGCTCTACTCCAGGTTCCTGAGCCGGAAGGTAAGCAGGGGCAGCAGCCAGTCTGGGTCCCCACTGCCGGCTGACCGATCTCCCCGCCCCACCTCACCGCAACGCCCCTGGGGCTGGAAGGCCCCGCCCCGAGCCCTCCCCGCGGCGGCCGGGCGGCTCCGGGGCCGCGGCTCAGGCTCGCGGCCGCCCCGCCAGGAGGAGCTGCGCCTCAGCCACGCCAGCTACCTGCGGCAGCACCCTGAGGCCCAGGCGCTCGTCTCGGACTTCCTGCTCTTCCTGCTGCTGCGCCAGCCGGAGGACGTGGTCACCTTCGCCGCCCAGTACTTTGGACCCTTCGCGGCGAACCAGCCGCCGTCACCCCCGTTGCGCTCCTCCCACCGGCCCAGCCCTTTCCGCTCGCCCGGCCCCGGGGTCCCCGCGGGCTCGGGGACCGGCTTGGGGACGGGCTGGAAGGGCTAGGCGGCCGGGGGCGCAGCAGAAAGCGGGGGCGCCGGGCGCCGGGGCGGGGACGTGCGCTGGTCGCGCCCCGGGCGGGCGCGCTGACCCGGCTGTGGCTTTTGTGGGAATAAACCGAGCCCTCCCACGGCTCTGCTGTGCCAGCAGGGACTCCCCCTGGCCAGGCCCTGTGCCTTGAGTACAAAATAGGAACCGTTAACTTCACTTACCCGAAGAGTTTCAGTCTTCCTTCCTAGATGCTATTTTCGTCCGCGTCCCCGTCTCCCAGATAAGAAAATAGAGACTTAGTGAGTCCTAGAGGTGGCGCGGGAAGCAGGGTTGCTCCTGGACTTTGCTGGCCTGCACTGAGTCCCTAGGTAGCAGGCATGGAGAGGCGGGCTCCTTGGCACTCTGAATCCTCACGATTCCACTAAACACCGTCGACCCCGGCCCAGCGACAATGATGACCGAGGGTAAGGGAGGGACACGGAACACCCCTGGCCTTGCTCCGCACCATTATGGGTCATGTTCCACTCGTTCCCACGGACACTCCGGAGCCCAGAATCCGTGGGCGATCCGGAGGCACTGGGGAAAAAAGGAGTCATCACTTCCCTTGGGCTCCTTGCTTAATGTCAGTTCCGTCCAGTGACTTCTATCTTCTGCTACTGACTGTGGGCTCACTCGCAAATATCAGGAAAGCTCCCAGAGGCCTCTTTGGTAATGGGGTGCAGGCTCCAGCCCCCATCCACGCATCCGTGGATCCTGCTGCTATGAGATGAGGGGCGCCTGAGAAGCTCTGGAGGGCAACATTAGCCCACAACTACAAGGGTGGGGGTGTCTGTGACCCAGATGTCACTGCAGGACGACTTCGTGGAGAACTATCGAGTTGAGCCTTGCAGAATTTTTTTTTCAGGGCTGAGGACCGAACTCGGGGAACTCAGGGGCCTTGCGCATGCTAGGCAAGCTCTGCCACTGAGCCAAATCCCCAACCCCTCTTGCAGAATCTTTAAAAAGATCTTTTATTGTCCCCCTCCCTTACTAAAAACCACAACACTGTCAGAACTCACACACACTGAGGCACATACCCAGCCTTTTCTCTTTTTTTATTTTATTTTATGTTTTTGCACTGGGGATTGAACTCAGGGTTCCTTTACCACTTTTTATTTCTTATTTTGAGACAGATTCTCACTAAGTTACTTAGGGCCTCATTAAATTGCTGAGGCTGACCTTGAACCTGCGTTCCACCTATATCAGCCTCTCAAATCCCTGGCATTAGAGATATGTGCCACCACTCATGGCATGACTTTTTTTTCCCTAACAAAAACCAAGGCATACAGTAATATGGGCTCATTAATTGGTCATTGCAGACTTAATTATATTATTGAAGAATTTCAAATGTTACTGGTGAAACTGAAGTTCTGCCTAGATTTCACTCCAAACCCATACAATCTAATGAGTTCTAGCCGGTCTGGTTTCCTTCCTTGCATGTTCCCCTTCTCTCCCCGATCCCTCTCTCTCCCTCCCTCCCCCTCCCTCCCCACTCAAGCTCTGTTTTAACATATTGCTAAATTCTGTGTGGGTAGCATTTTTATTAGGGGACAGGTAAGACTTTCAGGCAGAAAACATGACATGAACAAAGAGTACAAGTGGGAAAGAGTACAGCATAGGGCAGAGGCTTCAGCGCTCTTCCGTGGGATGTCCAGCAAGGTAGCCACTGCCCACAGGTGGCGCTCAGCGCTTGAAATGTGGCTAATATGCTGGGCTCAGTGGTGCACACCTGTAATCCCAGCGAGGGAGGCTGGAGGATCACAAGTTCAAAGCCAGCCTCAGCATCTTAGTGAGCCCCTGAGCAGCTTAGGGAGACCTGTCTCAAAATAAAATATAAAAAGGGCTTAAGCACCCCTGGGTTCAATCCCTGGTACTAAAATCATCATCATCATCATCCTGGGGCTGGAATAGGGGCTCAGCAGTTACAGCATTTGCCTGGCATGCAGGAGGAAACAAATTTGAACCACAGCACCACATGCACAATGAAGTGTCGGAGCAACGAAAACCACATGAAAACCTGAATAAAGTTGATTCCCTCTATCTCAGTGTCCCTCTCTCTAAAATAATAATAATCAAGAGTAGGCTTTGGACACTGCCTTTCCTGCTTCCCCAGGCATCCAGAAACCGCCTCCCTCCCTAGAGCATTGCCACCAATAGCAGCCTCACTGCCAGGAGCTGTCTGATAGAGGGGAGGGCATTGTGCTGAGGGAGCACACAGCTTTGCCTGGGAGAGGCCATGGAGGGCTTCCTGGAGGAAGTCTCCCCAGGCCAAGGGTGTGGAGGATGTTTCAGGAGGAAGCAGCATATGCAAAGGCCAGGTGGTAGGAAGTGAACCGCTGGGTTACTACAGGGCTCAGGACAAGTTGGTGAAGAGTGTGGCCTGCTGTCTCAGAAACTAGGTCTCGACATGGGTGAGGCAAAGGCCTGAATGCCCACCTATTTCTGCAAGTTTTCCCTCCCACAAGAAGCCTTGAAGAGGACAGATGGACTAACGCTACAGGTGGGGCCTGTCTCAGTATGTTTTACACTCCTATAACAGAATACCAGAGGTTGGGTGATTTACAAAGAAAAAATGTATTTCTCACTGCCCTGGAACCTGGGAAGTCCAATATCAGGGCGGTGGCAGCTCACAAAGGCCTTCCTTTTTCTTTTTTGATGCTAGGATTGAACCCAGGGATGCTTAACCACTGAGCCACATGCCCCCGCCAGCCCTTTCTCCTTTCTTTTTCTTTTCTTTTTTATTTTTTTTTAATTTAAAAAAATTTTTTTTAAAGAGAGAAGTACAGTGAGATAGATAGAGGGAAAGAATCAATTTTATTGTTTTGGTTTTTTTTTTTAGTTTTTCATGTAACTTTTGTTGCTCTGAAACTTCGTTGTGTACCTGGTGCTGGGGTTTGTACTGGCGTACTTGCGCATACTGGGCAAGCATCGTAACCGCTAAGCCACTGCCCCAGCCCTTATTTTTAGTTTTTAAATTTTTTTATTTAGAGACAGGACATCACTAAGTTGCTTAGGGCCTTGTTAAGTTGCTGAGGCTGGCTTTGAACTTGTGATCCTCCAGCTTCAGCCTCCCCAGTTGTTGGGATTTTAGATTTCACCATTGCACTCAGCAGGAGCTAGGTTTTTTTGTTTGTTTAGTTTTGTTTTGATACCAGGATTTAACCCAGGGGACTCAACCACACAGCCCCTTTATTTTTTTTTTTTTTATTTTGAGACACAGCCTCCGTAATTTGCTTTGAATCTCACTAAATTATTGAGGCTGGCTTTGGATTTGCGATCTTCCTGCCTCAGCCTCCTCAGCTGCTGGGATTACAGGTGTATACCACCACACCCAGCAGGGGTTACATTTTAAAATATAAATTTTGGGGGCTGGAGTGGGGGCTCAGCAGTTACAGCGCTTGCCTGGCATGTGTGAGTACACGAGTTCAAACCCCAGCACCACATACATAACTTTGCGTCTGAACAACGAAAGCTACCTGAGAAACGAAATAAAAATCGATTCTCTCTGTCTCTCTCTCACTATCCCTCTCTCTTTAAAAAAATAAAATAAAATATAAATTTTGTAGGGACACCAATATTTATAATAGAGGGCAAATCTGAGAACTATCATGAGCATCAGTGTTGTAACCCTTAGAGTTTCAAAGAACTGACAGAGACGTAAAAAATTTTGGAACTCAGGGTTGGGGGTGTAGCTCAGTAGTAGAGCCCTTGCCTAGCATGCGTGCAGCCTAAGGTTCAATCCCTAGCACTTCAGAAAAGATAAAAACATTTCTTTTTAAGGTTGAATAATATTCCACTGTGTGTGTCAAGCACACAATGGAATATTATTTATCTCTTCATCTGTGAACGGACCCTGGGGCAGTTTCCACCTTTTGGCCAAGAGTGTTAGGGAACAAATGTCCCCTTGGATCCCTCCTTTCAATACAACCACGATACTGACACAGATGTCCCTACTTTTTCTACTATTCGTGTGTGTGTGTGTGTGTGTGTGTGTGCGTGTGCGCATGTAGGTGTATTGAGTTCTGTGCAGTTCTACCGTGTGTGGTTTCTGTATCCACCACAAGATACTGAACAGTTCCAATACCACAAGGATCCCACAACAGCCTTCTATAACCACATCCATCCCCACCTCACCCATCCCTAACCCCTGGCAGCCACTAATCTGATCTTCATTTCTAAGATCTTACCAATGCAAAAATGTTACTTAAATAGGATAACAATACAATATATACCTTTGGGTTTTGTTTATTTTGTTTTATTTTTTTGGTATGCACTGAGCTACATCTTCAGTCCTTTGTAATTTATTTTATTTTTAAATAGAGAATCAATTTTATTTATTTTTTCATCAGGCCTTTGTTTCTCTGACACTTAGTTGTGCATGTGGTGCTGGGGTTTGAACCTGGATCCTCGCACATGCCAGGCAAGTCCTTCAACTCCTGAGCCACCGCCCCAGCCCTCCTGTCCTTTTGAAATTATTGTTTTAAGACAGGGACTTACTAGATTGCTGAGGATCTCCCTGAATTACTGATACTGGCCTCAAGCTAATGATCCTCCTGCCTTGACCTCCCCAGGGGCTGGGTGACAGGTGTGTGCTGCTGTGCCCAGCAGCGTTTGTGCGTGTGTTTCTGGGAATTGAACCTAGGACCTTTCACAAGCTACACCCCAAACCTTTTCCTTTATATTTTGAGATAGGATCTCACTAAATTGTCAAGGCTGGTCTCAAATTTACAGTCCTCCTGCCTCAGTCTCCAGAATAGCTGGAATTACAGGAATGTGTCTCTGCGTTAGCTGTTTTTCATTCTATATAATCTCCTGGAATTTGTCCAAGCTATTGTATGTATCAGTACTTTGTTCCTTTTATTGCTGAGTAGTAATCCATGGTCTGTATGTACTACAGCATGTCTAGCTATTTACCTGTTGATGGACATTGGGGGTAATCACATCTTGGGGTTATTACACATTGGGTTATTACATATAGCTATTATAAACATTTGTGTACTGTTTTTTTGTGTAGACATAGTTGCAGCTTCTGTGGGATAAATGCCCAGGAGTGTATCCTGGTATGGTAAGTCATGGATAGACCATACTTTGGCTAACCATTAGCCTGTTTGTTTTTTGTTTTTTTTAAGAGAGAGGGACAGTGAGAGAGACAGAGAAAGAGAGAAACAACTTTATTTAGTTTTTTTCATATGGCTTTAGTTGCTCCAACAGTCAGTTGTGTACGTGGTGCTGGGGTTTGAACCCGGGTCCTCGTGCTTGCCAGGCAAGCACCGAAACTGCTGAGCCACTGCTCCAGCCCCTACCATTAGCCTGTTGAAGGACAACTGGTTTGCTATTTAAACTATATAATAGCTTAAGCTATTATGCACAAAGCTGCTGTAAAAAAATTTGTGTGTATTTCTTTCCATGGTACTGGGGATTGAACCCAGGGGCCCTCTACTGCCACTGAGCTGTATCCCAGCCCCCCCACCTTCTTTTTGGTACCAGGATTGAACCCAGGGGTGCTTAACCACTGATCCACACCCCCAACACCCTATTTCATTAATTTTGAGAGAAAGTCTCCCTAAATTTCTGAGGACTTCACCAAACTGCTGATCCTCCTGCCTCAGCCTCCTGAATCCCTGGGATCACAGACATGTGCCACCATGCCTGGCTTCCCCAGCCCTTTTTTGTTAATTTTTTTTCTTTTTTTTAGACATAGAGTCTTGCTAAGTTGCCCAGGTTGGCCTTCAACTTGCAGTCCTCCCGCATCAGCTTCAAGAGTAGCAGGGATTGGGGGCTGGAATGGTGGCTTAGAGGTTGGAGCACCTGCCTGGCAAGCACGAGGACCAGGGTTCAAACCCCAGCACCACACACACAACTAAGTGTTGGAGCAACCAAGGCCATGTGAAAAACTAAATAAAGTTGTTTCTCCTTTCTCTGTCTCTCTCACTGTCGCTCCGCCCCACCTGACCTGGCTGGCCATGATTTTAATTTGCATTTCCCTGATGGCTAATGATGTTGGACATCGTCCCACGTGTTTTTGCCAACTGTACATTCTCATTGGTGAACTGACTGTTCATGATTTTTGTTCACTTTTGTTGATTTCTTTTGTATTTTTTTAAGTAAGAGAGAGAGAAAGAGAGAACTTTATTTATTTTTTCATCAGGCCTTTGTCTGACACTTAGCTATGTATGTGGTGCTGGGATTTGAACCTGGGTCCATTGCACTTGCCAGGCAAGTGCTCCAACCACTAAGCCACCATTCCAGCTCCTGTATTGTTGAGTTTTAAGAGATTTTCATATGTCTAAATACCAATCATTTGTCATATAGGTGATTTGCAAATTTTTTTCTCTGAATCTGTATCATGTCTTTTAATAACATCTTTTATAGAGCATAAATTTTTAATTTGGAAAAAAAGTCTTTTTCTTTTTAAGAGAGAGGGACAGTGAGAGAGAGGAAGAGAGAGAGAGAATCAATTCTAGTTTTTCGTGTGGCTTTTTTGCTCCAACACTTTGTTGTGTACGTGGTGCTGGGTTTCGAAGCCACGTACTTGCACATGCCAGGCAAGCACTGTAACCTTTGTGCCACTGCTCCAGTCCCAGAAAAAAAGTCTTCTTTTTTTTAAAGAGAGAAACAACTTTATTTAGTTTTTCACATGGCCTTAGTTGCTCCAACACTCAGTTGTGTACGTGGTGCTGGGGTTTGAACCCGGGTCCTCGTGCTTGCCAGGCAAGCGCCGAAACCGCTGAGCCACCGCTCCAGCCCAGAAAAAAAGTCTTAATTTGAAAGTTTTTATTTTGGTGCTGGGGGTTGAACCCAGGGGTGCTTAACCACTGAGCCACATCCCCAGCCCTTTTTATTTTTTATTTTGAGACAGGGTCTCACTAAGTTGCTCAGGCCCTTGATAATTTGTTGAGTCTGACTTTAAACTTGTGATCCTCCTGCCTCAGCCTCCAGAGCTGCTGGAAATTTGGGTGATCAAGAAATCTTTAGATTTGAAACATTTTCTCCTACATATTTTCCTAAGAGTCTGTTAGTTGTATACAGACATTTAAGTCTGTGATCACTTTTTTTTTTTTTTTTTTTTTTTTTTAGGGCTGAGGATCAAACTCAGGGCCTTGCGCATGCTAGGCAAGCGCTCTGCCACGGAGCTAAATCTCCAACCCCTATGATCCACTTTTTAAAAGAGAGAGTCAATTTTATTTATTTTTTCATCTGGTTTTTGTTTTCCCAACGTTTAGTTGTGTATGTGGTGCTGGGATGGAACCCAGGTCCTCACGCATGCCAGGCAAGAGCTCTACCATTAAGCTACTTCTCCAGTCCCCTGTGATCCATTCCGATGAACAAAGCATGAAATTCCCCCCTTCCCAGGAAGGGGTTAGTGTTCCGCAATGCCCACAGATCCAAGATTTATTTCGAAGCTTCCTGCTCTCTGATTCTCTGCCCAGCCTCCTCTGTAGTGAGAAATTGTGTGGGGCACTCATCCAGGGCGGATCAGTTAGCTTTGCTGAGTTCCTAGCTGGTGGGAAGGCCTCCCAGATGTGCAGAAAGGAAGACTCTCAGTCCCAGCCCCAGTTGAGCCCCCAGGAGCCCAAGTTGGTGATTGGGAAATGTGTGCAAACCTCAGAAACCAGGGATGATGGTGGCACTTGTGCAATTGCACAGTGACAAACCGAGGGGATGCTGAATCTCTTATTCATGCCTCTCCCGCTCAGTTCCTTCAGCCTCCCCAGTCAATTTCCCCAGGCAGGAAATTGGCTTCCTATTTTTACCTTGGGCTGCCAAGTGTCATTTAAAGTTTTTGTTTGCTTGGTTTTTTGTTATTAGTGGGGATTGGACCCCAGAGGGCTCTGCCACTGAGCCACATTCCCAACCCTTTTAATTTTGAAACAGGGCCTTGCTAAATTGCTAATGCTGGCCTGGAACTTGCAATCCTCCCACCTCAGCCTCCCAAATCATTGGGATTACAGCCGGATGCCCCCGCACTTGGCCATCTTAAGTTTTTTACTCCATTTAAGAATAAATCATATTCTGGATAATTTGGGACCTGAAAACCTCAGAAAGAGGGAAACTCTGTTTCCGTACTTTCTATACTTCTGACTCCGCACGTGGACTTGTCACAACAAGCAATTATCCAAGTTTCTGTGGATCCCACCTGGTGTTCTCCCAGGTAACTCAATTCTGATCCTAAGTACCTGGAGTTAAGGTAAGTCCCACAGGTTAAGGACAGTCCCACAAGACTGCCGTCCTACTTTACATGCCAATTGCAAGTAGCAAGTCCCCAAGTCCAAGTTCTCTATAAATTGGAGGCTCCCTTAACCCTCAGTTTTGATAATTTATGGCTCTCCAAACTCAGGCAAAGGCTGGAGCAGTGGCTCAGCAGTTCCAGTGCTTGCCTGGCATCCAAGTGGACGAGGGTTCAAACCCCAGCACCACACAAACACAACGGAGGGTCAGAGTAATAAAAGCCACATGAAAAACTAAATAAAATTGATTCTCTCTTTCTCTCTCTCACTGTCCCTCTCTCTTTAAAAAAAATAAAAAAAAAGAACTCAGGCAAACACTACTTACTACTCTGAGTTTATTATAAAGGATACAACTCTAGCTGGGTGTGGTGGCACGTGCATGTGATACCAGGGGCTTGGAAGGCTGAGGCAGGAGGATCACAAGTTCAAAACCAGCCTCAGCAACTTAGTGAGATTCTGTCTCAAAATTTAAAAAGAAAAGTAAGAAAAAGGACTGGAGATATGAGCATCCCTGGGTTCAATTCCTAGTACCCCCAAAAAAATACTCAGCCAAGAGGAATATGCAGGGCAAGGTATTGGGGGGTGGGACAGTGCAGATGTGGTACCTACTTAGCACCTCAGTGTGTTCACAACCCAGAATCTCCCTGAATCACATGGTTTAGGATTTCCATGGAGGCTGCAGTATATGGGTGTGGTTGATTAAATCATTAGCCATTGGTTTTTTTTTTGTTTGTTTGTTTTGTTTTTAAGAGAGAGGGACAGTGGAGAGAGAGAGGGAGAGAGAGAATCAATTTAATTTAGTCTTTCATGTGGCTTTTGCTGCTCCCACCCTTTGCTGTATACGTGGGTGCTGGGGTTTGAACTTGAGTCCTTGCGCATGCCAGGCAAGTGCTGCAACCACAGAGCCACCACTCCAGCCCAGCCATTGGTTATTGAACTCAATCTCCAGCCCCTTTCCCCTCCTTGAAGGTGGGAGACACGAATC
The DNA here is from genome assembly GCA_004027875.1 of Aplodontia rufa. Lineage (NCBI taxonomy): Eukaryota > Metazoa > Chordata > Mammalia > Rodentia > Aplodontiidae > Aplodontia > Aplodontia rufa. The sequence goes on along the minus strand of PVKS010007721.1, from coordinate 5,060 downwards.
TTCCAACCAAGATTCTAATCACATTTTTGGTGGTGCCCCTGGCAGTGGCAGGAAGTGCCCGAAATCAGAGCCGATTTGTGAGACACAGAACACGGGGTGCCTGGAAGGGAGCCTGAGATGATGTAGGGCACAGGGCAACCGGGAAAGGAACAAAGCACTAAGCCATGAGTGACCAGACCCTTCCGCCAGAGCTGGCCACTTCTGCCTTTGGAAAGTTTCACAACATCAAAATATGTGAATTTGTGAGTGTCCGCACACAGTGATGTAAGAGATCCGAGCCAGGGCAAGGAGCAAGAGGGTGTGGGTTCCTAGTTATTCGCTCCAGCACCCACAGAGCGCTGCAGGCTGAGGGCTTCCGGGCAAGTCACCCACACTCACCCAGCACCTGACACCTGCTTCTTCATGACAAGTGAGTAGTGGCCTCCAGAGGCTCAGCCTGATGAGAAGGGCAGGGTGGAGAAGGACTCTGGGTCAGGTGGAGATCTGAGGAGGCAAGGAGACCCTGGTCCCCCATGGGAGTTGTGGCGGAGGTCACAGTTCTGATCGCAGACACCCTTCCCACCCTGAAGGCCTATTGCTCCCTTGTCTGATCTCGGTGGATTGAGCCCTGAGCTTCCTCGCCTCTGCAGAGGCAGGGATGAGGCTAAGGGCAGACATGGTGGCCTCAGCCTGCCCTTCCCGGAGCCTGGTGTCTCTCGTACCCTCTGAGACCTGAGTTTGGGGACCTCTGTGTCACGTGAGGAAAATAATTCTGAAGCTTCCATGTCCCACACATCTGAGATGGCAGGCCACGGGGCAGAAGGGAAGGACCAGAGATGAAGGTCACTTTGCCAGGAGGAGTTGGGGAGAAGGTGGCAGGTGGCTTGAACTCGGGGCTTTAGAAAGAGGTGGGGCACTCAGCGCGCCTCACGGGCTCCTCACAGGTTCTGGGAGCCCCCAGAGGCCAAGCAGGTCCAGCTATGGCTCCATCGCCAGACCCCCCAGCCCAAGGCTGCAGCACGCGCCTCCCAGGGAGACCCATCTGAGTGAGAAGATTCCTATCCCAGACGCGGAACCGGTGGGCTTGCTGGGAACTCCCTGGGTGCCTTTCAGGATCAACAGAATCCTTTGGGACCCCACAAGCTGGAGGAGGGGGGATGTCCCGTGATCTTGGCGAGTGCCTTCCTGCTCTGATCAGCAGTGACAGTGGCAATCGCCCCTTCCTCGCTCCTGTGTCTGCGCTCAGTTGGAGTACTCCTAGTTAGCTACATAATACCAAAGGACTTTCTGATGAATCTCAGCTTCCCTATGAAGAGAAAGGGGCCCCCAAGCGCATTAGGATCCACGCCTCCAGATTTGATTTAGGCAGGCACCTGGGAGAGTGGAGGAGGCTGCAGGCTGGAGTCTAGGAGGCTGTCACCCCACATTGCCAGAATCTCTAGCACATTCCTAGGGTGACAGACAAGCTCTGGAATGGGGTGGGGGCCAGCAGCCTCAGTGGACCCCAGAGAGACCTGTGAGCTCTGAGAAGCAAGGAAGTGGACTAGGGAGGCTTAAGCCCCAGACTGCTCCCCTCCCGGGGCTCTGAGGACCTGCTGAGTCAAGCCAGCAAGAGGTAGGAAGGTCAAGTGCAGGCTGGCTGCTGAGGCTGCCAAATGTGACCAGTCCAGAAGGCAGATGCTCTGGACTCAGCAAACCCTGCTGGTTCCTCATGAGCCCCCTCCACATCCTGGGGGTGGGGGGTGGGGCCTGGGCAGAGGAGCCCGCTGGGGCTCAGGGCAGCTGGCCAAGGCGGCTGCTACCACTCCTGTCCCCAGGACCTCCTCACTCTCCTTCTACCTCCAGGGCACATTCAGCTTCCGAAAGCTCTGGGCATTCACAGGGCCTGGCTTCCTCATGAGCATCGCCTTTCTGGACCCAGGGAACATCGAATCAGATCTTCAGGCTGGTGCCGTGGCTGGATTCAAAGTGACTGAGTTGGGATCCTCGTGGGCTGGGAGGTGACCAGGCTAAGAGAGCAGAGACCTCAGCTTGCAGTGGCTCTTCAGGGCTGCATAGTTTTCCTAGGAGTAGATGTCTAGTCCAGAAGGGACCCTGGGGCAGCCCTGCCAGAGCATAGGCTGTATGGGGGGCAGATTCTCACTCCATCTTTCCCACCCTCTCCCCACCGAGTGTACTTCGTTAGCAGGTGCCACCAGCTTGAAGGGTCTGGGATGGTCCTATCTGGCTGAATAATACCCCCTGCCTCCTCACAGCTGCTCTGGGTGCTGCTCTGGGCCACTGTGCTGGGTTTGCTGTGCCAGAGACTGGCTGCCAGGCTAGGCGTGGTGACAGGCAAGGACTTGGGTGAGATCTGCCATCTCTACTACCCTAAGGTGAGCTTGGGGGGCCTGGACAGGAAGCATCCACAGATCCCGAACCCTGAGCAGCCATTTGCAGCTTCGATGATCAAATAAATACATCATCACAAGCGTGACAAGTCCAGGTGACAGAACAGAAGACCGAGGTTCAGACAAATAGCACACAGACTCAGAGGGGTAGCAGCAGTGAAGCACTTGTTTTGTAGAAGGGGAAATTAAAACCTAGGGAAACAACTTGTCCAAGGCAAAAAGAGAGGCATGAACTCAGAGATGGTCGCTGCGGGGCTGAACCATGGGCTAATAGGAAAATAGAAATAATACCATGAGACATTTCAAAGGGATTCAGTGCCAGCATTCAGTTCCTTTAAGTACTGAAGGGCTGGAAGAGCAAGGGCAGAAGCTTTCACCAAAGCTCAGAAAACTGCTGCAACTCCTGGAACCCAAGAGCCATTGTTTTCCACTTAGTTTCCATATCATGGCTGCCACTTAAGTGACCACTGCTGTTGCTGGAGCTCCGATTGCTGGATGTTGTTGCAGGTGCCACTGCAAGAAACACGATCAGAATCAGAGAAAATGGTTTATTTCTCTCTGCCCAGTCTCTGTCTTAAGTCATTTGTCACTGCTGTAACAAAATACCTGAGGTTGGGAGCTTTGTAAAGAAAACAGGTTTAAACAGCTCAAAGTTCTGGAGATCCACGCATATGGTGCTGACTCTGCTGGACCCTGGCAAGGGCCTCATAACACACAGCATCACAATGGCAGGAACACTGGAGGAAGGAATTACATGGCGAGACCGGAAGCCATGGAGAGACAGGAAATCAGAGACATTCAGGGACCAGGCTTGCTCTTTTGTAACAGTTCACACTCTTGGGAACTAATTAGGGTCCTATGAGGGCTGGGGATGTGGCTCAGTGGTGCAACCCTGGCCTGCATGCATGAGGCCCTGGACTCGATTCCCAGCACCGCCCCCCCAAAAGTTATATGAATCCCTTACAAGGGCAACACCCCAATCACGTACCCACCTTCCTCTAGGCCCCACCTCTTTCTCTCTCTTTAAAACAAAAAAAGAGAGAATCAACTTTATCTTTCATTTGGACTTTGTTTCTGTGACACTTCATCATGGAAGTGGTGCTGGGGTTTGAACCCACATCCTGTGATTGCCAGGCAAGCACTCCAACCGCTGAGCCGCAGCTCCAGCTCCAAGGCCCCACCTCTTAAAGTTTCCACCTTCTCTCAACATTACTGCAATGTAGCCAAGCTTGCAGCACACAAACCTTTGAGCGCCACACACGAACCCTGTGCAACCACTCCCTTCTCCTGCAAGCCCTTCTTACAAAGCCTCCCAGCTAGGCAGGCTGCTGAAGGTAGCTTGCAGGCTCCTCGCCCGGCGGCACGGTACAGAGGCTGCAGAGGTGAGTGTGGGGCTTAAATCACAGGCGCCCCGCACCCTCCTCTGGCTGACCATGGAGCTGGCCATCGTGGGCTCCGACATGCAGGAGGTCATCGGTACAGCCATCGCGTTCAACCTGCTCTCAGCCGGACGGTACCACCCCAGCAGGAAACCCACCCTTCAGTTGAGGGCTGGGCAGAGCTTCCCCTTCTTCCCCAGACCCCCTACCCACCCAACTCTGTTTTCTCTTGCTGTCCCCTCTGACATAGGGCTGCTCCATTTCTCAGAATGTAAAATGATCTACACAAGTCACACAGATGTGACTTCTGCAGCTTGCAGAACCGCAGCTCTGAGCTCCCTGCCATGCCTGCCCCCACCTGGCCTCGTTCTTTCTGGAGTGCTGGGTCGATTTCCAGCACGCGTCCCTCCCCTGCCCATCGCCCCCCTGTCCATGCATGTGCTCCTCACCCAGAAGTCCTGGTCCCCAGACTCTGCCCTGAGGGGGGTGATGCCAGACACTGGCCGAGTTTCGCTGACCCAAGCCACCATGGTTTCAGAATCCCACTGTGGGGTGGCGTCCTGATCACCATTGTGGACACCTTCTTCTTCCTCTTCCTGGATAACTATGGTGAGTGGGTGCTCCCTGGGAGGGCCTGACTTTCCCCTGCCTGGCCCTGGAGGCCTGGAGCTCCCGGCTCTGGCTGTGTGTCTTTGGCAAGTTACCTTGGCTCTGCTTCTTCATCTGTAACTCGGGGGAGACGGTAGCCCGGGCGTCACAGGGTAGGTAATGTATGGAAGCCCTTGGCACAGTGCCTGGAACAAAGGGCTCAAGCCGTTTGTAAGGACTTGGTTCCAGGGCTCTTGGGTTGGTTTGTTTGCTCTGCCCCCAGGGTTAAGGAAGCTGGAAGCTTTCTTTGGACTCCTTATCACCATTATGGCCGTGACCTTCGGTTATGAGGTAGGATCAGTACTGCACTCTGCCCTCAAGGTCACTCCTCTAGCCCTGAGGTCAGCCCTCAAGGTCACTCCTCTAGCCCTGGGGTCAGCCCTCAAGGTCACTCCTCTAGCCCTGAGGTCAGCCCTCAAGGTCACTCCTCTAGCCCTGGGGTCAGCCCTCAAGGTCACTCCTCTAGCCCTGAGGTCAGCCCTCAAGGTCAATCACTCCTCTAGCCCTGGGGTCAGCCCTGAGGTCAGCCCTCAAGGTCACTCCTCTACCCTGAGGTCAGCCCTCAAGGCCACTCCTCTACCCTGAGGTCAGCCCTCAAGGCCACTCCTCTACCCTGAGGTCAGCCCTCAAGGCCACTCCTCTACCCTGAGGTCAGCCCTCAAGG